>JAMZAV010004242.1:0-53846 GCA_024449915.1 Sweltsa coloradensis
AACAACCGATTGTTTTGCATACCCTTCAAACACAGGGGTAGGCAACATGCGATAACGGGTCCCTGCACGGGATATCACGATGGCTCCACCTCAAAATTAGTAGGGTATGGTCCCTAGAACACGTGTACCAAGTGCCTTGCTTGTATCAAAAAATGCCAGGTCAAGTCTCTTAACATCCGGACTATAGCCGGAGATTGTTAGCTAAAAGAATCTAATTGTCTAGTCTAAATATCCTAAAGCCGGAAGTTCTGTGTTCGATCCCACATAAACATTTGTTTTTTATGGTACTGTAATGATAGATAGATTTACCTTTTAGTATTTTAGGATAGGGGCAAGTCGCGCCGAAATCAATGTAGATGGCGATTCTTGGAATTTTTATTGTAATTCTCCTGGTATGAGGGCCTTCCGCCAAAGTTTCAACATTGTGGCCAAGCTAACATCCTATTTAGTACGTGCTCGGATAGGCTCGTTAAAATCGTTGCATTTATTTTGTATATATTTTGAGTATGTTTATTATTCGTCTCTATGCTATTCAGTCATAAAAGCTATTTTACAAAAGATGATAATCAACAAACTAAGTACATATGTGCAAGCAAAATAATAAACTGTAGTTATATGCTGAATTTGAAATAATAATATAAGGACAATACTGTACAACAGAGAGACAAAACAGAGAACAGTTTCGTGTCCGTATTTACTTTTGATAACACTATCCGTTTGCAATGCCCGAAAACATTTTCTTGTTCGATGGAAATCACACTATATATATATAATAATTGATTTTGGTTGGTGCTAATTTAGGTAAATAATTTGATTACATTCATTGCTCGAATTCTAATTTAAACTCAACACTGTAATAATAGAATAAACATTTGTAAGATGAAATCACACTACATATTTAAACCTACAGTGTTGGTGTAAATTTTGATAAACTCTTCGGTTATATTCATTGCCCAGGTTCTAATTTAAATTATCCGCTGTAGTGATAGAATAAACATTTGTAACATGAAATCAAACTACATGAAGATTTATTTTAAATCTACAGTGTAGGTATAAATTTTGATTAACAATTTGATTAAATTCAATGCCAGGGATTTAATTTTAGGTACCCATTGGTTGAATTATTTAAATAAAGTGCATCCTTAAATTTAAAATTTCGCAATCTAAATTTACAACGTCAGTGTATTATTAAATATATCACCTATGATTTAATTTAATATGATATGTAGTAATAATTTTATGCGTACATAGTAAATTAAATAGAGGATAGTAGTACATTGTTGTTACTTCATAATTAATACTACCATTTATTTATTTTAACTTTTCAGTGTATATTTAAATTTAAATATTTTTTTAACAGTGTAGGGCATGGCAAACTTCCGGCCGGCCACATTATCTAAACATAAAGTTTTGATTACCTTATGATACAAAAAAAGAGGTTTAATAAATATTTTAGTTACTAGGGCATAACATAAAAAGAATAAGATGTTTTCAAGATGAGCTACATCGTAAAAGACGGAAAGACAATTTCGGTAGACCAGTTTATTCAGATCTTAGTCAAACAAGGCCAATGATTATAAAAATTATACAATCAAAATCTTAATATTTAATTTTATAAATTTTAAAAGCATATTAGCTTATTGTAGAGGATGTATTTACCCAAGAAGGTTTTAAATTTGTTTTTCTTTGACATTACGAATTGTGTTAAGATGCTTTTTAGTTTATTGATTGTCGCCGAGCAATTGGCACGATGAGAAGTGCATGGCGGTGTGATTGACATTTCACCCAATATAGAGATAAAGTGGTATGGGCCTAGAAAACGGGAATAGTGCAAAATTTAAAAAATTATTATTTATACTAAGTCCAGAGTAATGCAAAGACACAAACACAGAGATATCTTTACATGTAGTTAGCAACTTAATGTCCACAACATCTGTACTACATCCAGTGTTGCATATAAAAACAGGAAAAATGCTACACAAAAATAATAAAAATAATTTAATAAAAAAAAATCAAATTGACATAGTGATAATTATAATTCTCCGAGTTTGTGCTTGCTTTTCATAATGACGCCGAAAACTAGTTTTTGTGTTGGGCCGATAGGAACACTTTGTACACGGGAACTGCGGCTCCTTCCCGCACTCGTGCTTGGAGTGGCGATATAAGGATTGCATTCGTCTAAACGTTTGGCCACAAGCTTTACACTGGAGTCCGTGTTTGTCAACGCATTCGTGCTTAGTGTGACGAGATAGATCATGTTTCATCGAGAATGTCTTGCTACACTTCAAACACTTGTGCGGCTCTTTGCGCCCACAGTCGTGCTTCTGGTGGAACGTGAGATCTTTTTTCCTCTTGAAGAACGAGGACAGTCTTGACACTGATGTCTTTCACAGCCGGGTGTGCTGTCAGGAACAGGGCCCCAAATCCACTCAGCATCTGTAAAATTATAATTATAATTAAGAGTTAATATGGAAAGAAGCATCTTTGAATTTCATTTGCTGCACTGTAAGAATGATTTAAAAAAATACTATACAAACATAAAAAAACTACAACCAGTATCAAGCATCATCCAATCACCACACCACAACCATATAATATATACTATCTATCTTCACTATGTTATTCTATTTCCATGATCTCTAATGTAAAGTTTTAAAAAAAGCACAATAAAATAGAATTTAATAGAGCAAAATCTAGGTAATAGCGCTCATGGAGTATATGTATTAACTGTAAACCATCAAGTAGGGACTTTTCAGTGAGTTATTGGTGTTAAGGTTTAGGTTTAGTTTGTGGTATTTCCCCTTGTGGTATTTTGGGGTCCCGTTGCCAATTTTCAGATATCAATATAATATTCATGAATAAAACTTATACATATATAATCAAAAATCAGATTTTGTGTTTATTCTTCAAGTAACGCCCCTGGGACACGTGCAGAATTTGTTTTGCGAATTAAAAATTTTTGCCAATCGTAATTCCTTAAATGGAATGAGGTATTGTTTGAGGGTCTGGGGTTTTTTGTACCTCTCAAACTATAGTAAATAACCGAGGTGGAGGAATAGCTTTGATTTTGAGCTTGGCGATTTTATGCTGTCTAATCGAGTTTGCCATGTTGTTTTAGAAAGTTGCTGTTGTTCAACAAGACAATGTGACTTAAGTGAATTAGAGTTATGGATGATTCATCCTTAAATTAAAAACATTTTTTTGCAAATTTTTACAAGAAAATTCAACGAAACACCTAACACCACCTAAACATTCTCTCGTTACATTTGGCTCTTTCACCGCGCACCTCTCACACATATTTACACTACTTTATACACATACAAAAACCAAAAATACCTTCACCCTCCCAACACACAACCACCACTTGCCGCCATCTTGACAGTCTTCCAAAAAAAAAAGTTAGATTTGTTTACAAAAACCCCCTTTGGTTCATTTGCAACAACACAGATAATTACCACAATCTAGTGTGATGTCGCACATCCACGTATGCTATAGTTGTACAAACACCACTGTGGCCCGTGCCATTACATGCGCGCGTCTCCTGGCCGAGTTTACTCTCTGTTGTATGTGTGTTCTGTGGATACGGCTCAGTTCTCGTCGGCAGAAGCGGGAACACACAAACCCAATAAGCTTAAGGTTTAAGGCTGAAGGTATAAACATCTTAAAGGGGATTAAAGGGGAAAAGGAATTACGTATAATAAATAAATAACAAATAATACAGCCTAAATGGTGTTTTTATCCAAGAAGTAATTATGTTTACACTACAAGTTATAACATAAGATCAAGGCATATGCCATTATAATCAACCATAACACAGAGAACGAAATAAATATTTTAGAAATTTTACCGTAAGAAATGTCAAGAATGCAGCCCCCAAGCTTTTGTCAGGAAACAGGAAGGATTTAGAGACATTACTCTAGACATAATACTGTGTCATCGTACCGATGTAAGACTAAAAGGTACACAACATTAATCATAATAAATCATGAGTCAAGTCTAGTTTGATGTTATCCACCCCTCTCACTTGATCTACATACGATAGAATTCGAAGGATATTTTTTGTTCCCCTATCATGACGTCGAATCTTGATTTGAGGAGCAGAAGAAGAATCTCGACATATCAAGTTCTCGAAGACTTTTAAAAGGGAGCATCAGATGACGTGGACTAGCCTTCAGTTCAGGGTATGACAAGCACAATAGTTTTCGTATCTTAAAATGAAGTTTTGATTTCCCTATGATACAAAAAAATACTTTTGGGTAAGACTTAAAAAAAACGATATTAAATTTGAGTATAAACATAAAGATAATACAAAATATACAAAATCTTTTCAAAAGGAGCTACACGTGAAAGAGAAAGAGGGAGATACATATTCGTAAGACCAGCTTCGTCAGGACCTTTCTCAGACAGGGCCATTGACTACGGAAATTTAACAATCAGCCATCCCTTTAAAAAGATTTGAAGTCAATATCGAGGATATTTTCCACCAAGAAAGATTTTAATTTGTGTTTCTTCTCCAAAATTAACTGTGTTTAGACACATTTAGTTTTAATTATTGTCGTCGGGTAATGAGCACGACGAGAAGTGCACGGGGGTGTGAATGACTATTAGCACAATGTACAGAAAGTTGGGATGAACCGCGACAACGGGAACTATGCGAGATTTTATATAATTATTCTATTTGAAGCCAAAATGATGCAAATACCATTAAAACAGCAATGTATTTGCATGTAGTTATCGACTTGTAATGTCCACAACATCCGTAGCACATCCAGTGTTGCAATACAATCATGAAAGTTAGCAACAACACAAAACATAATAAAACAATGAACGCGGCCTGAAAGTATAACAAATCGACATAATAATAATAATTAAAATTCTCCGCGTTTGTGCATGCGTTCATAATGACGCCGTAAATTAGATTTGTGTGTGGCACGATAGGAACACTTTGTACACGGGAACTGCGGCTCCTTCCCGCACTCGTGTTTGGAGTGGCGATACAAGGATGACTTAACTCTAAACGTTTTGCCACAAGATATACACTGAGGTCGTTGTATGTAAACGCATTCGTATTTAACGTGACGGTTTAGTTGTATCTTCATCGTGAATGTCTTGCTACACTTCGGACACATGTGAGGCTCCATGCGACCACAGTCGTGCCTCTGGTGGTACGTGAGATCCGTTTTCCTCTTGAATGAACGAGGACAGTCCCCGACACTGATGTCTTTCGAGTCTGGTTTGCTGTCAGGGCGCCATTGCAGCTCAGCATCTGTAAAATTATTAACTAGAGTAAATACGAAAATAATTAGCTTTGAGCTATTGTATAAGAATAATGAAAATATATATTATACCTAAATATAAAATCACCACATAACCAGTATCAAGCATTATCCTCACACCAAAACCATATATTATATATGACACATTTTCACTTTTAAATATGATAACGCCACAGTTGTGGTTAGACGACTTCCATTGTTGAAACCCGGTAACTTTCTTTCATCCCCCTACCAAAGGCTGCTCAGTCATCATGGTCTAGAATATCATAGGCTAGAGTGGGCCCCTTATGGCCTTACTGTTAACACCTTCTCAGTTCAGTTTTAGTCTTTTATTTATAAATTCAAATACATATTACACATTTTAGTATTAGCCCTAAAGAGACCAGGTGGCCTCGGGGGAGGGGCTTCCACAGAGAGGTTATTGTGCAAAGTGATGGTGACTGATGATTATACCAACTAAAATCAAAATCCTGTAGTTTATACCTATACATCAATCAACATAAATGCAAATGTTGCCGGGTACTCAACACATGACTCACTCACTCGTCTTACAACGACTTTGACGTTTTCCTATTCTAGTTAGCTAAGGCGCCCTTATGCCAGGAATGTGGGAGACCTGGGTACAAAACCCAGTTGATAATTTTGTTTAACTAGGAATTGTATTAAAAGATTTTAGAACATGTTTTGAAATTCATACAATCTATGGAAAACTAAGCCAGTACGAAATACGTGTTAAGATTGCAAAGTTTACTCTATCTCCCAGCGGAATTTGGGGGAACCTTCAGCGTGCAAGATTCGATACACCTTGGTCACTGCATTCAAATATCACAGCCTGCCAAAAAAAAAAATTATCTTCAAAAACCAAACCATTGTCGTTAATTTGAATCCTACACATTTGCAGACAATTTTTCAATTTATTATTTCTTGTAGGATTAAAAAGAACCCTATGTTTCTGATTTGTTGCAGTTTCTCAGTAAACTCTCCCGGGATTGTCTTTTAAATTTCAGCGAAATCTGTTCAGCGATTCGGCCCGATTATTGGCGCACAATCACACACACGAAAATCCATCACTGAATAAATTACGTTTGGTTGAATTATTGACTACTCGCTGAGCTACTCATCTAATTAATTTCCTTACTATTTTTCTAAAGTTAAACACAATTAATAGAATTAATGAAACAAAATTAAAGGGTTTGCACTCGTGGAATTTAGCAATATCAACAAACTAACAGTATAGGGGGGGTTTTATTTTTATATTAAATATTATTATTTATTTATTTCCACTTAAGGCTAAGTAGGAAGGTTGGGATAAAGGGCCCGTATATCCCCAAGCACAAAGGGGTCTGCCAGCCTTACACAAAAAATTGTGATAATGACAAGCACTTAAAAACTAAACATAGAACTAAACTAAAGAGACATCATAGAAGTGACAATTAACAAAACAAAGAACAATTCAATGAATTCAATATTAAAAGAAGCATCATAATGTAGCAAGACTTAATAGCTGTCTTTAAAGCAGTTGGGAAGACCGTTGTGTTTTCTTTCGGACAGGGAGTATTCCAAATTTCTGGCAGTTCGGCAGTAAACCCCCTTATGTACGCGCTGGTTCGGGGAATGGTGGCGTGATGAACTGGGCCTGGTGACGTCTAAATCTCGAGCTTCAAGACATTGTATTTCTGGTATTGCTCCTTTTGGACTGCTGACTATAGGATTTATAAAATCTAAAAGACAAAACTGGGAAATTAATTTATAACACAATTTCATTTTATTAGCCCATAAACTAGACGTTTCACAAAAAACATTTTTATGTGCATTATTTTTTAAATTCGTAATTTACATATAAACTATAAGTATCATTAAAAAATACAGATTGCAAAACTAACTGCTAGATGAAAAACCCAATTCCAACACATACATGTGATAACCAAACGGCAGTTCACTTCCCATTAGTCAAGTTGACATTTTATGATTCCCTATCTAAGCCGGGGGTAGAATGTGGCCAAAGCAAGGCTTTGCTGATCGTAAAAGACGACGAAAAAGAAAATGTCCATCTCGCAAACATCAGCTAGTACATATAGGAGAGTATCTTTTCCCCCAAAATTAGAGGCAAGCTCTGGCGGTCGTCGTTGGTTACCTTGGCTCCTCAACTTGACGACTTTCCAAACGACGACCATGACAGTACGAACGATGACAAAGACGATGACGACGGCGACTTGAGAACACACCCCTTTTCCCCCACCCCACGGCCGGTTAGGACCAGCATGGGATTTGACTCCCCACAACCCCTATTGGATAGAGTGGCGCATTATGACCTAGCAGATGACGCGCCCTGGATCCAAATAATCTCAAAATATGTATTTCGAATAAGGAACGGTGAAGGTAACTACAACCAACTAGATGAGCTATGTTTTCAGATATTGACATAAACCAGATACATATAATTTCCCACTCGATAAACGTGATGAATACACTTACACTTTGAATGAGCCTAATGCCCGGCAGGCTAGTAATTCAACATTTATGAAAGTGTGCTTACGGGAATATCAAGCGTATTTAGTAAAACATGGCTGACTTAATCAGTATCATCAATAATGGTGCCGAAAATTTTAAATTATCGTTACCAGGGTAAGAAATTACTTTATTCCAGAATATAAACTGAAAATAATGAAACAAAGAAATACCTTACGAATAAAAACAAATATAACCACACTCAAAATATATTATTCAATAAAGTTTATTGAGCTGGTTTCCTTATAGGCGAACTCTTTGTTACAATTGGTAAAACGCAGATCTATACCACACTCGTTCTTGATGTGATAGATAAGGTCTTGAATCGTCTTACACCGTCTGTTGCATCTTGGACAACGCAAATACTTTCCTCGCACGAATTTCATGTAGATGGTAAATTCGCATTTCTGATTAAGGCAATTCGACCGCGTTTTTCTATTTTCCAAAATATGCTACCAAGTCAAAATATAGTGATTGGCTTTGAAACCTGTCTATTTTAGAAAATCAAAACTATTTTTTTCAAATTTTTCTGATCCGGTTCACAGCCAGTATCGCCACCTCGAAATAATTTCAAACTTTAATTCGCCAGGGCACACTATTTCAACGTAGGGTGTTGTGCTTTTGTGACATTCATTGTCAACTGGTTTTCTATAGACTGACTGAGAGATTTTATTTTTTAAACAATTGTCGTTCCTGCGAATTTTCTGTTTAGCGATATTTTGTACCGATTTGTACCGCCAAACGAAAAAATTCGCAAGAACGACAATTGTTTAAAAAAATATTTTTTCTCTCAGTCAGCCTCTAGAAAACTAGTTGAAAATTAATGTCACAAAAGCACAACACCCTACGTTGAATGGTGTGCCCTGCCGAATTGAAGTTTGAAATTATTTTGAGGTAGCGATATTGGCCGTGTAACCATCAGAAAAATTTAAAAAAAAATAGTTTTGATTTTAAAAAATTACCAGGTTTCAAAGCCATTCACTATACTTTGACTTAGAAGCATATTATTTTGGAAAATAGAAAAACGCGGTCGAATAGCCTTAAAACCTTTTCCATACACAAACTTCTTGTGAATGGTAAGTTGTTCTTTCTTCATTAAGACTTGACACAATCTGGTCACTCAAAGATTTTACAACACCCGTGATTAATTGACTTCGTATTTTTCACCCAAAGACAAATTTCTTGATGTAGTTGAAACTTAGTATAGTTTTAACCGCTACCGTTTTTAACTATATTATAATACAAATATTGTAAGCATTTTAAAACTTTACTGCATTTTGGGCAGCGTAGATGATTCACAATTTCTTTCGCTTAATGGGCCATTTCATCCTGGCCACCAGCAATATTAGTGTTCTTGTTAAAGGCCTCGTATCCTTCCTCATTTACTGCTGATCAGGAAGCCAGAGCTGAGGAGTCTGAAAAAAGAAATATATATCAACAATATAATATGTATATAATAATAAATATATATCGATGTGCGTTACTTATTGGTAGTGTTAAAGCAGAATGAAGGAAGACTAAACCGTACATTATATTCCGAGCTTAGATGGTCCAGAACGTTTATATTTTATAGTGTACGACAAAGAACACCAGGCTGATATGCAGGTGCCATGGTGCGACCTTGTTCGAAACTTGTCAGTGCAAATTTCGTTGTCAACACAGATTTAATTGTAAAATAATTACAGTTTAACGGAAAAAATAGATTATGTTTACGTTAACTCCCTTTGTTTATTTGAGACAGCACTGATCATCACAACAATCGTGATTTAAAAAAGTCTTATAGACCACAATATTCCCTAATTCACTAAAAGTCTTATAGACCACAATATTCCCTAATTCACAGTGTTAAATCTATGCTTGGGTTCGTTAATAAGAGTAACGGTAGGAGTAGGCAACGTTCAGTTAAAACTGCCAGCTTGCTATAATTAGAAATGTTTAAACACATGGCATAACAGCGTGGCATCCAACTGCTCTGAAAAATATGTGCAAACTTGAAGGCATACCGAATAGATCAACCAAAATAATTTTAAGTAAGGCTAGTTTTAAGCCCAGTGCTTCTGCACGCCGCAATCGATGTGAGATATCTTAAAGTAAAAATGTTTCTAAGCAAGCTAATGGTGTTTGTTGAGGGGTATGCTGTCATTCAGATGGATGTAGATCCGATTATAAGAATATCCATTAGCGAAAGTCAGCTACCTCGAAGTTGTTGTTCTGTTAAATTTGTTGTGGAATTGTTTCGTTTCGTTTATTTATTGATTTTATAATGATTATTAATGTTGTATTTGATGCTCTATTTAAATAAGTATTGTATTATATACTATCATTTATTGTTTTGAATGGTTACAGGTACTCACGTTCCATGAAGTAGATGCTCTTTCTGTCATATTCTCGCATTCATTTTTATGTCACATGTTTAAATGTCGTACAAAAGAATAAAAATAATGATAAATAAATAAATAAATAGATAAATAAATAAATAAATATATAAATAAATAAATCTATTAACGCAAATATACATCCATCCAAATGGTATTGATTTTGTTAATTCCGTTAGTGCCATCAGCAAAGTCCTACGATTAATTGTGATTATTGTAGAAATGTACAGTCAGTGACACAAGTCCAGACATTATGTGTTTATTTTTCAAACTACATACAGAATCAATTCACAATGTTTGCAAACTAGGAAAACGCTCAGTTGGACGCGTTGTTGAGCGAGCACCGGTACGTGCAACACGACCCGAGTAAGACATTCCCATAATGTTACATACCAATAAGTCTTTAAGGTCTTGACCGATTTAGCTGAAATTTGAAAAATAGGAGAGAATGGATAAAATCCACCGCCATCTAGAAGACCTTGACATCATTTCCTTGTTAAACTCTTTGGTTACAAATAATACACTGCTTCCTCGATAGTGTTTTGATTACTTCTAGGTGGCAGTGCATAGTGACCTGAAACCACGTGCGCCGTTGCCATGGTAACGGGACTTTGTTATAATGTAATTTCCGACTACACTACTTATCGGATCAAAATAAAAATAACATATTCGTGATCGGACGGACATTCTAAATGATTTGGCCACCTCAGATTTTGTCTCCGTTAAGTTTGAAAAAAAAACTTTCAATTAACTTTAATGTACTTTTTAACTTTTTGAACGATTTTGCCACAAAACTATACAGCAACCCGCCTAGGTGGTATGTACATGTTGTGCAAAATTTCAGGTCGATCAGAGAAACGGTGCGACCTGTATCGAAGCAGTAACAAAAAAAAAAAAAACAGACATTCGAGCCATAAGAGTCAAGTGGAGACGCTCGCTTCGCTCGCTCAATAATATATTTGACATCGCATAGCGTCGGTACCAAATGATCTATCGGCACCAAACAACAAACCAAACCTCAACTGTGATTAAGGTATGTGCACTTTACGTACGTGATATCTACTATATAGTCTGAAACAAACAGTTTTAAAAACATTATGAGGGAGATACTTTTATTAATCAGTTAATAGACTCATTAGAGGTTAATGAAATAACCAGCTTTTGCGACAACTTTAGAGATATATAAATCAAGTTACACAGTGAGCCCCGATCAGAGGCAGAACATAACAATGATTTACTACAAATAATCTTTGCTAATAATATATGATACAATACATGTCATAAGATAAGATCAAGGTATGCGTCGTTAAAATCACCAATTAGATAGGAAGGAAACATACACATATTTTAGAAATTAAACCGTAAAACAGATGCAGCACACAATCATGTCATAAGCAGGGTTATGTAGAAATTTCTCTAGACAAAATACTGTTTCACTTCACTACACCGATGTTATTGATACAGGTGAACAAGAATAACCATAATAAGACATAAATTATCTCAATTGTTATTATCCACACTCGCTCTTTGGAAAAAATTATACGTGGGAAATAGTACCAGCTAAAAACGCACCTCAAAATGAACCAAAACATGATAGGTTGAATGCGTCCATTAAGTCTTAGTACACCGAACATAAATATGAACACAAAACATGTTATAAAGATCCGAAACTCTTCGTAGAAAACAGACTAATACCAAACAGTCCTTGAAGTTTCATGACTCGCATCATACCAAACAATACTTGAGCAAAGATTACGGGTGTTTACACAGGAGTTTCATTGTTAATGTGAGTTGCCAACAACATACACATCTACGAGTACCTTCACAAATTCTACACGTCGCCCCTTCGACGTTCACACCCTAATCAATAAGCAAATTATAAACATTTAAAATTACTTCGCCCCTTGACTGAATTCTCGCAAAGCTTGTCAAAATTGACTTTTGGGACAAAATATAATATTTTTGTATGTTATAACTTATTCAAATTCTATATTGACATGCTTTGCATTATATGGTGTGAGGTGTGGTGTGTTGTTTCATGTGGATGCTGGTAAATTGTACGGAGAATTCTTCCTGACAATCGCCACGTGCAACCGAGTAGCCATAGAAAGGAGTGACCTCGAAGAAACCTTGGAGAGGAGGACTCACGACTTCGAAGACGAGTAGCTGCACTTCAGATAAGAAGGTAAAGATTATGTTGCAATTCGATTTGACCAAAAAGCTAGATTCATAGACATAACCAACCATAGCCTTGTAGTTATAGAGGCAACATAGGTGAAATATCCAGGAGGCAGCCACAGTTTCATACGCCTGCTTAACGAATGCAATGTCGAATTTCCACAAATCTAAATTTCCTTATAGTTTATGAAAGATGGAAAGGCACACTTATAAATGGGTCAATAACTTAGTTTTCATGATGGAACTAACAAAGTCCACACGCATATGACTGGTAAATTAACAATTTGATATCTATTTGGACGGATTAAAAGGATATCGATTTGTTCTCTATCGCGAAGTCGTTTCCAGAGTTCACGAGGCAGAGAGCAAAGAAGAGGAATCTCGACTGGGATCAAGTTCTCGTAGACTTTCACAGGGGTAGGCAGAAGCCGTGACCTAGCCTTATTGGCATGGATAGAAGCCGACCGTATTGCATTATCTGAACATAAAGTTTTGATTTCCATATGATAAGAGATTTAATGTGTCCTTAAAAAAGCAAGATGAAATATTTACTTGAAAAAGAGACAAAAAATAAAAAGTAAATGTTCTCAAGATAAACTACGTCTTGCTATGTGCTATGTGCTATGTGTTGCGTACCCGGTAACATTCCATTTCTTCCCCCATGTCTCAGGACCCCTAGCCTATCATAGGCTAGAGTGGCGCATTATGACCTTATAGTTGACGCGCCTTATACTAACTAAACTTTTAAACCCTATTATTTATACCAATAAAATTATCAAATTTTAACGCAAATGTTCCCGTGTACTCAACACATGACACGCTCACTCGTCTAACAACGGCTTGAGCCTTTTCCTCGTCTAGTTGGCTTAGGCGCCCTTATACCCAAAATATGGGAGACCAGGGTTCAATCCCCAGGTCGGGAAACATTTTGCAATTTCTGGATTGCATTTTAAAAATTATTATTAAACATGTTTTGAAATGGATACAACGTAATGTGTAGTCAATCATCTGTGACAATACTATGGAAAACATAGCCAGTACGATATACGTCTAAAGATTGCATGGTTTATTCAATCTCCGAGCGAAATTTCAAAACACATTCGGCACTGCATTTTCACAGCCAGATAAATAACAATCAATAAAAAAAAATGTCGTTAAAATAATTCCTACATATTTGCAGCCTATAATCCAATTTATTATTTCTTGTAGGTTTAAATCGCATTGGATCTAGCTTATTTTGTTTGTGTTTTGCCCTCGTCTAATTACTTTTCTTTGCTTTAAAAAGTGTTTTATTACGTTAAGGAAACATTGGCAGACAACGTTAAACATGCTTAATGAATAATTGTTGCCAACACATAGCTTATAAGTTTATATAGCTGCAGTCAGATGCATGCAACGTTGAGCCAAGAGTATAGCTTTTTATTGGCAATAAATACACATTTTCACTTTTAAAGCCATTTGCCAATGTTTCTTTGACTTAATAAACAACCACATACAGCAAATGAAAGTTATTACTATTTATTTCGTATAATGATAATTTGAGGTGGCAGCTCACTTGCACTTCTCACTAAAGTTGTCGTCACAGTCGACTATTGTCGCTTGTCGCTTTTGATCGACTGTGTTCACAATTATTAGTAAATAGACCCCCAGGCAAGCACGGCAACCACGATTTGAGTACCAGTTAATTAAGGAGTTGACCAAAGAATATTGAGTAATCAGCAATAGGGGGCTAAAATTTAAGAGCCAAAAAATTATACTGAACAAAGACAGGGATTTTTTTTTAAATCAGCCATCTTAACATAACATTTATCAGCCTCAAATTTGAGTAAAGTTGCTTCATGAAGAGGAAGTATTTTCACAAAGTAGTTTATAATTTGATTTCATTTGACCAAAGTAAATGTAAATTTTGTTTAATTGATTGTCGTCGGGATACTGCTGCTAGTGGATGGGGTAACCCCACAAAACATAGCAATATAATGAACACAGGTGAAAAGTATAAATCGAACTGACATAGTTATAACTACAATTCTATGTATGTGTACATGTGTTCATGAAGGCATCGTAAATTAGATTTGTCGTAGCACGGTAGGAACACTTAGGGTAGGTGAACTGCGGTTCTTACCCGCACTCGTGCTTGGAGTGGTGATACAAGGTTGACCTGTGTCTGAACGTTTTGCCACAAGCTTTACACTGGGGTCGTGGTTTGTCAACGCATTCGTGTTTAACATGAACGTTAAGAATTGTCTTCGTCGATAATGTTTTGCTACACTTCGGACACTTGTGTGGCTCATTGCGTCCACAGTCGTGCGTAACGTGGCTGGTTAGATGTTGTTTCATCGAGAATGTCTTGCTACACTTAAGACACATGAGTGGCTCCTTGCGTCCACAGTCGTGCTTCTGGTGGTACGTGAGATCACATTTCTTCTTGTATGAACGAGGACAGTCTTGACACTGATGTCTTTCAGAGCCTGGTTTGCTATCAGGAACAGGGCGCCATTCCTGCTCGGCATCTGTAAATATTTAATTTGAATTGAGAGTTAATGAAAAGAAGCAGCTTTGAGCTACATTTTGTGCATTGTAATACTATACCCAAATATAAAATCTCCACATAACCAGTATCAAGCAAGATCCCCACACCACACCTCAACCATATAATAAATATTATCTACTTTTAATGAGAAGTTAAGCAATTTCCAATCAATCAATCGATTGACAACTTATCTAAACAAAAACAGACAAAAGCACAATAAAATAGAATTTAATAGAGAAAAATCAAGGTTAATAACGTTTGTGCAGTATTTGTATTAACAGAACAACAAACAAGTAGGGAGTTTTCAGAATGTCAGTGATTTCCTATTATGGCATGCTGCTATCGCTGTGTCGAGTGTTTTGTAAAATCTCAATCTTATATTGCAACTATTTACCATTCACATTCTATCATCCTAACATTCCTTCCTTTTAATACCCTTTAATAAAAAACTCGTTGTCGGACGTGAAGAACACATTTTACCAATAAGCATACGGAGCTGCGAGATTGAAAAGAGATCGCCGCTCCACACCGCCACATTGGAATATGATAAGTTGCTATAGATGGTCACAGAGGGTAAAAAAATATGGACTTTAATAAAAACGGGTTGGCTAGAAAAAAATATTACAAACAAGACCATCGATTATAAAACTTACTAATCACCCATTTAAATATTAAATTTTGTCAGTTTTATAGTAAAGTGTCTTAGAAGATATATTTCCAACAGGTAGGTTTTCATTCTGTGATCCTTATACTTAAAAAAATGTGTTCAGAGTGAGACAATATTTTGTTGAATTGATTGCAGTCTGGCAAATTAGCACGAAGAGAAGAGCGTAGTGTTTATAATGTCGAATAAAACAATGTTAAAATATTGGGATGAGCCAACACAAAGGGAACTATCTACATATTTATACTATTTTAGGCCACGATAATTAAAAAACATTAACTCAACGATTAATTTACATGTAGGTCGGCGGCATGTTATGTCTACAACATCTGTAGTACAGCCAGGGTCATATATAAATCAAGAGGTCTGAAAGATACCTCTTTCACCGACATCTCGTGGTCAACTCTTGGTGTCAATTATTTATATCGCCCTGTGAACTGCATTATTGACGTAAATAAGAAATATGGCTGCTAAAATGTCAAAGGAAAATTCTCTATTCACCAGAGAAACTATCAAGCCTAGAAGAAATATAATATGGAACGTAAAGAGAGCATTATACATCGATACCTTGGCCTTGGCATAGCATTAAGACTATGCCTTAGTTCTTATATTTGCCTTAGTTTCTAATTAATTTTGAATAATTCTATCTTGGCTGTCAAGTCTTATTTGCAAACAACCAAAGTTTGTTTTATGCTTTTGTTTTGATAAAATTTTATTTCACTTCTGACTGCCTTCTAGATATTGACTATTTTGTTGACCAGGAGTCTTTCAAAGCCTCCTAAATAATATTAAAAACATCAAATAGTCTAGGGAATTTCCATCGATCGATAATGCAGTTCACAGGACGATATAAATAATGGCACCAAGAGTTGACCACGAGATGTCGGTGAAAGAGGTATCTTTCAGACCTCTTGATTTATATATGACCCTGACTGTACATCCAATGTTGCAATACAATAATAAAATATTGCAGTTTTCAACACCACAAAACATTAGAAAATAATAAACACAATTTAAAATATATATCAAATTGGCATAGTGATAATTATAATTGTTCGCGTTGTGCATGCGTTTACACCTGACCAGCACGGCAACCTTGAACAAATTTAATTCAATAGATGACGTTGGACAATTGGCACAATGAGAAATGTATAGAGGTGTGCATAACGTGACTGGTTAGAGTATGTTTCATCAAGAATGTCTTGCTACACTTCGGACACTTATGCGACTTCTGCGTCTACAGTTGTTTGTAACGTGGCTGTTTAGATTGTGTTTTATTAGGAATGTCTTGCTTCACTTCGGACACTTGTGCGTCTCATTGCATCCACAATCGTGTTTCTGGTAATACGTGAGATCCTTTTCTCATTGTGTGAACAAAAACAGTCTTAACACTGTTGTCTTTCACAGCCTGGTTGGGGCGCCATTCCTGCTCAGTAGTATCTGTAAAATTTGAATTAGAATTGAGAGTGAATTTGAAAAGATACTTTGAGCTACATTAAAAATAATGAAAATTATTACTGTACCAAAACACAATCGCCACATATCCAGTATCAAGCATGATCCCCTCGCCAAAAATATATACTATCTTTTTTCACAATATATTATATTTCATTTCTAACTATAATCTAAAGTCAATCAAATGCATAATAAAAATATAATTTAATAGATAAAAATCAAGGTGAATAGCGCTAGTGGAATATATTTAATAACAGAACCAACAACATTTAGGGAGTTTTTAGTGGATGCTTTATATAAAGTAAGGAGAGAAAATAAACATCACAGCCTAAATGGTGTTTTTATTTATAAGATTAAAAAAAAATTAAGATCAAGGCATGTGCCATTATTATCCTCCATAAAAAAATAAAAAATTTTATAACTTAGTACTTTTCTGTCATAAATGTCTAAAATATGCAGCACCCAAGCATGACAGGGTAATGGAGGCATTTTTACAGACAATACTGTGTCACCGCACCAATGAAAGAAATAGAGGTGTACGACATTAATCATAATAAATCATGAGTCAAGACTAAGTTGTTGTTATCCACACTCTCACCTGGAAACAATTAAACATGTGATAAAGTATAAGCGAACAATGTAACTTCAAAATCAACAAAATTACACACGGGTTAAATAAGTCACAAAAGTCTTGGTAACAACTTATATAAACATAGACACAAAAAAGTAATAATGCTACGAATCGCTTCGAAAATAAACAGTCTCCAAACAGTCAATAAGTGAATAAAGTTTCACGACTCAGATCGTACCATACAATACTTGGTCGAAATAATGTGGGTGTTACAGAAGTAACAAAATACTCATCTACGGTACATATATATATATTCTTTTTCTTTTCTTTTCTTTCTTTTCTTTTCTTTTCTTTTCTTTTCTTTTCTTTTCTTTTCTTTTCTTTTCTTTTCTTTTCTTTTCTTTTCTTTTCTTTTCTTTTCTTTTCTTTTCTTTTTTCTTTTTATCCCCCACCACTTTTTTAAATTTGAATTATTAATTTAATGCATTTAATATTCTTTTTGAATTTGTTAAAAGTTGTTGTGTTTTAATGCATTGTTGTTGTAATATTACTTTTTCAAATATTTATTATTTCGTTGTTCACCTTTGTTAATCTGTTTTTTAACTGAATAGGATAGACAATAAATAAATAAGTCATTACACATTATACCGCTATCATCCTAATTCATATATATCAACATAATGCTTATATTCATCCAATGTGAATCAATTACTTGTTAATATTTAGTCATTTTTTATCTTATAGAGATCTCATCTACATTTAATTACCACTTGATCGCTCCCGCGAAGTTATTTTGTTAAAAGTTGCTATTCAAAGAAGAGGTGAGTTAATATCCTCTAGTTTTACTTGATATTAATGAGGACATCAGTAATCAAAGTAAGTGTTTCAACTTGTTAGCCTGGTTTAGTGTGAACATTGAACGTCAAAAATACAGTTTTACCCTTTATAATGTATTTTAGGTTCTCGTCAAGTATAATTTTATGAATAATTGTGTTTAAAAGAGTACGATCTCGTTCTAACAATATCCTTAGTGTCAAATGTTTTTTTTGTCAATCCTCGCAGATTTACATCATTTCATTTATAAAATTAAATTTCTCTCATTTTAACCGTAAACAGATGTAGATCATGTACAAAATGTTACAATTTCAAAGGTATTCCTATATTTTTCTTTAACTGACAGATTTCTTTTTCAGAACTATTTTAGAAAGTAGATTTCATAAACTTTAACTTTTTATTTTAGGATACGTACTAATTTTTAAAACTTTGAATACCATCCTGTCAAAATATTATAAAGTAAACACAGTCTGTAATACAGTGGATGAGAACTTTATCAGTGGTTTTTAACAATGCAATACGGGAAGGTTTCACTTTGTAAAGAGCTTTTAATACGTCAACGTGGTTGATGAGCAGTTGAGACATTGTTAAAGAAAGACCTAATTTTTCGTTTAGATTACATAAACGTTCTTTAAAACAAGACTTATTTAAAAATAAGAATAAACTTTGTAATTTAAGAATAGATAATATTTTATAAACTTTGATAGATCATACATTTATAAAATGCCACTTCTTAAAAATATTTTTGATTGCTCACTCTCTTGATTTGCACGTTTAGAGTGTACAGCTACAAGGTTGTTTGCGAAAATGGCATAAATAGTCACTCCGTTGTTTATTTTTTTTAAATAGATGTAAACACTTTCCGGAAAGGCCCAATATTAAGTAAGTAAATAATCACATCTTCTTCCATGTGATGTGTGTTTATCGCTTTCGAAGTAGTAAAATGTAAAATAAATACTCTTATAAACGTAAAGTTTACCAAAATTACACCAAGCTATGAATGTTGATACAACTATATAGTGTATATTTCTTTTATTTCTTTTTAAATATACAAAGACAAAGTAAAGGTGTCCTTGTTAAAATTAATATTTATTTGAAAACAGCATAGACATACCCTTTCGTAGATTGATTGGTGTAGAAATCATGCTAAACTAATCGTGACGATGCTACATGACGTGACTTGCTACCTTTTTAAATGCTTTTATACATATTTATTTTACTTGACGTAAATACAGAACGGTGTGATTTGCTTAAAATCCTAATATTTGTTTAACAGTTTTAAATTTAAATTGTATGAACCCATATTATTTCTAATTGATGTATTGTATAGTGGATTCCTTTCTTTCACATTATACTTTCTTATTTAGGGAAAAACGTTAATGATGGTGTAAAAGTATTATTCTTTTTTATATTTCCAGTGCTATCATTGTCTAGATTTTTAGTAATGTTGAATTTTAATTTTAGTATATGATTTATTGATTTTCATGGCATAACGCTCTCGAAAGCATCAATTGATCATACTTTTTCTCAGGGTTAGGTAAGTTATAATTTACTTTAAAGCTATCTGAGAAAAGAAATGATCAGAAATGATCACAATTATCTGTAAACACAAACATTCTCTAATTTGGTTAGAGCTCACTCCGAACCTGAAATGGAATATTTGATCTGGTATTTATTTTTATTTGCTTAAAGTGAGAAAACATTTTAAAACGTACTAAATTTTTTAAAACAAATATTGTATTTTTTTAATTTGAGTGAAAAATGAATCTAAACACTTTAAAAGAAGGTGTTCTTTCTTATCGAATATGGAACTAAACTGGTAAATACTGAATTTCATTTTTATCACCATTTGTCAATATACAGGACTCTAGGAAAAACCGTTTAGTTTGAATCATCTTGAATGGGTGGAATAAATAAGTGAGATGTATAGAATCAAAATTTCCTTTTTCAAGAAAGAAGCATATTTAGGTTACCCCCCTCCTAAAGTAATTGAAAATAAAGTGTTATTATCAATGCATAAAATACACGGAAGTATAAAACTATTTTTAAAAACGAGAAGGTTTAGTGGAAAAATTAAATTAGGAGTTGGGACATTTAGTAATTTACTCCGATACGGTGATATTATTTTACATATATAAAATTTGAGTGTGTTTTTGTGCGAACTTAAATTTCAGTGTTCAGACATATTTATTTTACTGTCAATGAGTACTCTCGAAAAATCATTTTGAACAAAATATATTTATTATATTCGCGAATAAACATCGGAAATGAAAATTGCGTGTAACTATTATGTTTCAATGAATATGTACTTGAGATGTTGTTTATGAAGAATACTATAATTCTAGATTTTTACTTGAGTCGCGTTTGGTTTTATTTTGTTGTAGTCAGACACTTGTGAGATAAGACAATAGATTTATTTGCGACTACGTGTGTGAAAAGTATTAAACAAGCAAAAACATTTTGTTTTAAGCAATCAAGTGAATATTACTAATAGAGTAACGATCAAGAATTGATAGCGTAAGTAGTCTTCATATTTTATCTTCACATAAATGTTAAGAAACTTGGACTTCGTAGCTTTACTCAATTTTAAAATAGAAAAACCAGTGTAGTATATGGAATGGTTGAGAATAATTTTCAAAAAAATGTTACATTGCTTACGAAATGTGTGAAGAGTATGTAAATTATTACATTTCAACTATAAATACTTTATAGAATTCAGTATTGATAAAGTAGCTTATTGCAGTAAAAATATCTAACAAAGTAGTTTTATTTAAAATGAGATTCTTTTATTTAATCTTCGATAACGTTAAAATATAATATTACGTGGAGAGTTGTTGTTTTGTAATTAAACGTGGTGGAATTACTTTTAAATAATTTATAGTAGATGAATCAGTACGTGTATTAGACTTATTTTAGTAAAGAATGTTAATGTTGAATAGCGATTTTATTAACTCTACAATAATGTTATTGATTGGTATCTGTCTTTAATACTGAATAGTAATAGTATACTATTTACTTATCTTCGATTTATTATTAAATGCAGTTTGAGAAAACAAAACTTTTTTTTTCTCACATAGTGGTAAGTATTGTGTAATATATATTTTTGTAAGAATAAATAGCTTCAATGAAGAATACAAAAACGAAAGCAAAATGTTTTTATAAACTTATATAACTGATGGTAGCAAATGTTTGCACTTAAAATAAACATCCGAGAGTGATCATGTAATGCTACAAAATATCATCTTGAGATGTGTTAAAAAATATACGAGTCACATTGTGAAAGAAATTACCGAAAGTTATTTATCTTAAAACATCCGTTTGCCTAATAGTTACCATAGACTATTTATCTATTTATAGCTGTGCATGAATTATGATTTATTTTATTGTTGTAGGCTTATAACAGTTTACAATGCTAATGACAATAAAACGTACTTGTAAATAAAAACTTGTCGATTCAAGTGAGAAAACGTGATAAAATGTATTCAATTTTTACAATAACAATATCATAATTTGTTTTGTGAGAAAATTTAAACACTTTGCGCGATACAATTATTTCCAGGTAACTTAATGATTTATCTATTTCCTATCTCTCTTATTTGATTTAATGATTTATGATTGTAAACTATGACAAAGTTCTACGCTCAAACAAAACAAAAATTTCGAATTTTATTTAGTAATGTACTTTTAAATCGTAAACACCTTTAAAATTAATGGACGAAGTGAATAAAAATATTTATTTTAAAGACAACATATTATTATTACGCGTGAATTATAAAATACAATGATTTAAGTGCTAGTTTGAATTCTCTTTTATGAATACTTGATATTTATTTGGTCAAAGTAGGTTGTTCAAGAAAATTTGTGTAAACTGTACTCTCATCTATTGTATAATACTTTTTGAAATTTTATAAATAACATTAAAGAAACGCTAGCGGGGGTTAGCTTTGTGGATTGGGAAGTGCTTTTCTAAAATTAAATTGAAGCGTGATAATTTTAAAGAATGGTATCCTGAACACGATGTATTTTTATAACGGAATGTATATTATTATGTTTCACGCTTGTAAAAATATTCGTTGTTGTTTACTATAAGTTCAATAGTATTAAATTTCGCTTTGGGAAAATTTTTTAATATCCATACATTTTTCTTATACAAAGTTTTGATTCAATATAGTAAATACTAAATAAATGTTTTTAATAGTGGACCACTCAGTATAAAGTAAACTGAAGCGTGACTACAACGAATCCATAGCTAGGTGGGACATGCTCGTGGTAAAAGAATGAAAATAATTGCAATTTTGAAAGCTATTGTTCATAGATAACTACAACTTATTGATTTATTGAATATTGCTTCAATATAATAATAATAATAATAATAATAATAATAATAATAATAATAATAATAATAATAATAATAATAATAATAATAAAATAATAATAATAATATGTTTTAACATAAGAATGAAGGACCTTGTTTACTACTTTACATTTCAATTTAATTCTTACGTTAAAATTAAAATAAAAAATAAAAAAAATAAAATAAAAAATGTAAATCACTAATACAAAGAATAAAATACGATAATCATATATTATTATAAAATGTAACAAATTTATACTATTTATGTTTACCTCAAACGATTTATCAATAAAAGTGTAAAATGTATTTGCATAGTGTATAATGATTTTATTCCTATATCCTTTCCCACAAGGTTATTCACACCGGACTTTCATGTAGATAGAATGATGACATATTCAAGTTTAAACTTGTCTATGAATGCAATCTCTTATTTCCGGTGAAATATAAAATGCTGACTTTCAATTATGCAATAATAATGCAGAGTTTTATGAGAAACAGAATATTTCTTGCTGACGTTTGTATTTTCATGTATGGACATGTCAGCGCGAAGCATTTCATGCAACTCGTTTAGAAATTTAAAAAGTTTGTCATTTTGATAGGTTATGTTGTTTAAGCCTACGACATTTCGATTCCGCGGAATTCTATTTAAATACTGAGGGTTATGAGACTTAGGATATTGACGGTTATTCCCTCCGCGATGGTGACGTTATATTAGAAATTTAAAAAGTTTGACATTTTGCTACCTCATGTTGTTTAACCCTACGATATTTGGATTCCGCAGAATGCTATTTGAATATCGTGGGGTTATGACCTGGTGGTTATGCTCTTTTGCCAAATTTGAATACTGTGGGTTATGACTTGACGGTTAATGCCCTTTTGGTAAATTTGAAAAATAAACGCAGGCCGTGACGTCATTTTGGATCCACAGTATGCTATTCGAATACCGCGAGTTATGGCTTGGTTGGTGCTTAAGTCCTTCTGTCAAAATTTGAAAAAAGCGCGGGTCGTGACGCTTAGGCTCATTGGTGTTTAAGATCACGTGGGTCGGATCCACAGACTCATAGCTAATTGAATACTATGGTCGCGAAGTGAAAACACTTAACAGAAGCTATTAGTTAATAGCCTGTGTGACGTTATGAGGAGGCGTGGTTTATCTGAAGCTATAATAAGTATCAACAATATCCATTGCCATGCATGTGTCTTGCTAGCCGCGCGGTTAACGCGGCGAGCTAGTAATCCAAGGTGTCCGAGTTGATCATGGTTCGAGACACGGTAATCTGACACTTTTTTTCAAGGTCGCTTTCAATTGGAAATAAATATGAATTAAAAAATAATATATCAGTGAAATTCAAAGTACCAAAAATGGTTACTAGAGTGCGCGGAGTGCGCGGGACGCCAAGAAGTGGCGCGATATTTGAAAATTTGAAAATGGTGACGAGGACACGGCAAAGATGACGACAAAACTAAAATGGCGGCAGAGCTAAAATGGCGCTCGAACAAAAATGGCGGCCAAGATGGCGGTCGACCTAAAATGGCGGCTGAACAAAAATGGCGGCCAAGATGGCGGCAGAGCTATAATGGCGGCCGGAAATTCAAAATGTCGGACAAAATGGCAGTTGGAAATTCAAAATGGCGGACAAAATGGCGGCTGGAAATTCAAAATGGCGGACAAAATGGCGGACGGAAACACGTGACCGGAAACAAAATGGCGACCGGAAACAAGATGGCGACCGGAAACAAGATGGCGGCCGGAAACAAGATGGCGGCTGTCACGTGACCGGAAATACGTCATCGACGCCATATTGGATCCATTAGGATCCACCGTATGGTGGCGTAGCTTCGGCCTATTCCCTCTACTATTAGTCATAACAGAACTACAAACAAGTATGGGAGTTTTCAGAACGTCAGTGATTTCCTATTATGACATGCTGCTGTCGCGGTGTCGAGTGTTTTGTAAAATCTCAATCTTATATTACAACCATTTACCATTCACATTCTTTCATCCTCGCATCCCTTACTTTTTAAAACCCTTTCATAAAGTTCTCGTCGGCAGACGTGAAGAACACAATTTAACAATAAGCATACGGAGCTGCGGGATCGAAAAGACATCGCCGCCCCACACTGCCACATTGTAAAATGATAAGTTGCACAAATGTTGCAAAAAAAATTAAAAAGGCAATCGATTATAGCAATTAATAATCAGCAATTAAAATATGAAAATTTGTCAGTTTTAAAGTAAAGTGGCTTGAAGAAATATTTTAAACGTGTAGGTTTTTATTCTGTTTTTCTTATACTAAAAGAAATGTGTCCAGAGTGAGACACATATTTTGTTGAATTGATTGCCGTCAGGCAAATTAGCACGAAGAGAAGAGCAAAGGGTTAAAGGCTCATTCACAACCAACTTAGGCCTCTAACTTAGCAGCTAACTTATCCTCTAACTTTAGGTGGCTGTTCACGATGACTTTTTCCGAGGTTAAGTTTACGCTGTACATAATCTTAAATTACATTATAAATTTGCATCCTATTCCCTATTTTGCCAGTATTGAATTTAAATAACATTTATAACCATCATATAACAACCTTCTTGTGCTCGACTGGTAGCTAAAATTAAACTTACAGCATTTTTGTCAAACTAATTTTGGTGTTGTTTTTTGGCATCCATCTTTGCAATATTTTAGTCTCTACGCGTTCTCTGATTGGTTCACTCTGGTTAAGTTAACTACTAAGTTTAAGTTTGGAGTTTGCAAACTTTCGACCGCTGATAAGTGTAAATTATAGGCTAAGTTTTGTCATGAACAGACATATTGTTTTCCATAAGACAAACCTTTAAGTTAGCGGCTAAGTTAGCTACTAAGTTGTTTGTGAATGGGACTTAATATTGATAATAATATAATAAACTAGGAAAACGCTAAAGTCCCGCCGCGTTGATGGATGAGCTTTTTAAAATTTTTAGTTTGCGTGGGATATCTTTACTTTTGCAAGTGCTTTGTTTTGCTGCCTAGGCATTGTAGGTGATTGTTGTCAAGTTAACCTGTCAATTGGTATTATTTACCGTAAAAAACTTATATTAAAAGCTTTATTTCTATGGATTCTGGCTAGTTTTTTCAACTTTTTCTTACAAAAGATACTACATAACCATCACCTTAATGTCCATGTATAATATCAAACGTTCTAGCCCCACCCGTTCGGTCAGAATTGGCCCAAATGGCACGAAGATATCGCACAAAAAATCAAAAAACTTATATTAAAAGCTTTATTTCTAATGATTCTGGCTAACTTTTCCAAATTTTTCTTTCAAAAGGTACTACATCACCATAACCTCAATGTCCATGTATAATATGAACGTTGTAGCCCCACCCGTTTGGTCAGAATTGGCCCAAATGTCACGAAAATATCGCACAAAAAATCGAAAAAATCGTAAAAGTACGGTATTCATGAGAAATATTTCTCTGATTGTACCCAAAAACAATACACCTCTAAGTTCAGAGATCTCAAAGGGCCTGGTAAATTTTCATCAAGATCGGACATGCCGCTCGCCTGGTAGAGAGGTAACAAACAGACAAAAAAAACAAAAAAAAAAAAAAAAAAAAAAAAAAACACCCGAGCTAAATTTTTTGGGGGTCAGTGAAATTGAAGTCTTCGCTTCGCTCATCCAACAATAATAATATAATAATATAATGTTAAAAAATTGGGCTGAGCAAACACAACGGGAACTATCTACATATTTCACTATTTTAGGCCAGTATAATATAGGAGATTCCACAAATAAAACGTTAAAACTTTTCTAGAAAAAAAGAACTAATACTCGATAACTAATTACAATCAAATCAAGAATTAGTATTCTTGGGAGACTTCAATGAAAACATCTCTCCAAATAGTAAACACCCAAATAATGATCAACTTACAAATCTCCTTAACTCTTTTAACCTAATACTCACCGTTAATGAACAAACTACAGTTGACCAAAGGTGGCAAACTTCATCCATCAATGCCAACATAGAAACAAAAACTTCACTTCCATTCAAGACACAACAGGTACTTAACATTGGTATTGCTGACACAATTATGCTCAAGTGATCAAAATTCAATTTCACAATTTAATTCCTCAAACGACAACAAAAACTGTACAATTATTAAAAGAAACTACGCCCGCGGAAGAAATCGTGTCGATTATGATTGATCGGTGTTTCCGATACAAATAATTATGCCGGTCTCTAGTTGGTCATTGTAAAGTTTTATCAACATCGAAGAAGGCATTTGCCCAGTTGAGAGATAAATATCACAAAAATAAAGTTAAAAACCAAAATAATAGAATAACGATGTTTGTGAGTAATTTCCTTTAGTTGTACCCAAAAACGTGGCAGTCTAAGATAAGAGACTTCAAAGGTCCTCTAAAAATTACATCACGATCACATATGCCGTTTCTCCAGTAGAGAGCAAAAACGGACAAAAAACAAAACACTTTGAGAGGTTCAATCAAAAACGCACACGATGGGCAGTGAAATGCTATTCAAGTACAAGCGTACCTGGTGCAGAGCCTTCTCGGGTAAATATCACGGTATCCCGGAACAAATATCGTCATCCTCTTCGTCCAGATGTGACGGGCTTGTATCAGCTGTGAACAGGGATAATCCACTCAGGAACCAACTGTGACTTAACATCTATTCTATACAGTACATTAAAACAAAAACACTATGAGACGTTCAATCAAAAACGCACACGAGAGCAGTGAAATGCTATACAAGCGTACCTGGTGCAGAGCCTTCTCGGGTAAATATTACGGTATCCCGGGAACAAATGTCGTCGTCCTCTTCGTCCAGATGTGACGGTCTTGTCTCAGCTGTGAACAGTGATGATACACTCAGAAACCAACTGTGGCTTAACATCTATTCTATACAGTATCTTATTCAACTAAAAGGCAAACAATTAGACACAATTCTTCAATATGAATGGTAGAGAAACATGCAGACATGAACCAACACCAAACCTCACAATTAAGTAGAGTAAGCACCAGAAACTAAATAGCTGGAGAAGCACATGCTTAACCTGTGGTAGTAGAGAAGAAAACGGTATAAGATTGCACTATTAGGTAACTCAAGCAACAATCAATATATTAGTTATGTGAATAAATAAAATAATGGCGTTAAGAGGAAACAGGGAATGAAAATAAACAAAATTGCGTTATTTTTTATTACAGAAAACAATTGCTACTCATGGTCGTAAAAGTAAAAAGTGGTTAAACTGTATTTGCCTTCTATGCATATGCATGTCATTTACAATCATTGCGTATTATGCGTAATTGTAATGAATAGCATAAGCAAATCATTGTACTGTGACGCTAGTAATTCCACGTTTATAAAAGTGTGCTAGCGGGAATACAAAGCGTATTGAGTCAACTGATTGAATAAATCAGTACCATCAAAAATTGTTCAACAAATGTGCAACAAACAAAAATCTCCTTTAGCTGGGTTAAAATTGTCCCTTTCTGCAGCACAACAAATAAAATGTGTGATAAAAAAGAAATAACTTGCATTTTACTTAGAAGTACATATTAGGAATAATATATAACAAAATTCTTTATGTCAAACTATTTATTTCAATTGGGATAATGCAGATCTTAGTCACACTCGTTTTTTATGTGATAGGTAAGGCCTCGAATAGTCCCATACTGTATGTTGCATTTTGGTCGACGCAAATCCTTGCCCGACTCCAACTTCGATTTACATTTATAACTTAGGACTTTGCCACAATCAGGGCAATAACGAACGCTACCATAAACTTCTTGTGAATAGTAAGGTATCTTTTCTTCGTTAGACTTTGGCACAATCTGGGGACTGACAGATTTTACAACACTTGTTTTAAATTATTTCGTAAATTCCAAATAAAGCCAAATTCCATGTTCCAGTTGGAGCAAGTATAGTATTAAGCGGAATCGTGTAAAACAATAATTACTTAAAATATTTTAACCAACTTTTGAAAACTTTACTGCATTTAGCAGCATAGATCAATCACGGTTCCATTCTCTTAATGAACCACTTCACCCTGGCCACCAGCAATATTAATGTTCTTGTTCAAGGCCTCGTATCCTTCCTCATTCACTGCTGATCAGGAAACCAGGACTGAGGAGAAGTCTTAAACAAGAATATTGATGTGCGTTTCTTATTTGTAGAGTTGAAGCAGAATGGAGAAAAAAAACATACATTTTATTCTGAGCTCTGCTGGTCTAGAACGGTTATTTTTATTGTGCATGATAAAGAACACCGGCCTTATACGCATGCACCGTAATAAAACACATTTATAAACCTTGTATGTAAATCAATCCAGAAACATAAAAAATAATCTCAGCGTCTAAATTCAAATTTCGTTGTCAACCCAGATTTTCTTGCAATTGCATGTAAAATATGAAAAACTAGATTTTGTTTATGTAAACTCCCTTAATTCATTTCCAACAACACAGATTAGTACCACAATCGTGTGTGATGTCGCACATTCACGTATGCTATGGTTGTACAAACACACACCACTGTTTCGAAAGAAACTTTAGTAGAACAGGAGAATGATATTTAGCAATTAGTTGAACTTAACACTGTTCTTAGGTGGGAAAATAAGTTTTTATTATGTTGCAATATTTCGAAAAGTATTCACTTTTCTTCGACAGGCAGAAATTTACAAAAATACAAACATCTGAACAAAACAATAACCACTGCTATGTGGATGACAAATAAATTGCAAAGAAGTTGTATTTTTTTAAAGTTATTAAACAAGGTGAAAACAAAAGCATTTTTAAAAACTATCTATCTCTAGCTATAATTTATGACAAAGCAACTTTAGTTGAATAAAAGATATAATAGTTATAGGCTCAAGTAGAAAGATTGATAGATTATTGGTTGTTAGTTGAAAGTTCATTGTTTATAATTTAAGTTGACAGTTTTAGTTGATAGTGGAAAAAAATACTAATAATAAATAAAATAAAATAAATGTTTTAATTTGAAAGATGTAAGCTTAATGGACGTAGGACTAGTCTTCTTTTGATGGTACGAATTCTTGCCACAGAGCTGGAAATGCTGTGCTGGGTGTACTGACAATATCCAGTGTGACAGCCATGAATGCAGATTCTTTAAGTTTCCGTTTGAACCAATCGGACTCATGTTGAATGATGGAGACATCGTTCCAAGAAACATAATGATGAATGTCAAACACGTGTTCAGCCAATTTTGATGTATCAACTTTCCGAATATTCACATTATTTTTGTGCTCTTTAATTCCAACGTTCAAAGGTCTTTTCGTTTCTCCTATGTAGAGAGCTCCACATTCACAAGGTATCGAATATGTACAGTTTTTGATGATTGTGTTGGGTAATAAGGTTTAGTTTTTGTCAACAAACTACGAAAAGTATTTGATGACTTGAAAACAGTTCTTATACCATGTGGGGATAAAAGTGGTCTCACCTTCTCTGTCAAATTCGGATGGTATTCAAGAACAAATTGTCTTAAGAATATCACTAACAACCAATAATCTATCAATCTATCTACTTGAGCCTACAACTACTATATCTTCTATTCACCTAAAGTTGCTTTGTCATAAATTATAGCTAGAGAAAGATAGTTTTTAAAAATGTTTTTCTTTTCACCTTGTTAAATTACTTAAAACAACTTCTTTGCAATTAATTTGTCATCCACATAGCAGTGGTTATTGTTTTGTTTAGATGTTTGTATTTTTTGTAAATGTCTGCCTGTTGAAGAAAAGTAAATACTTTTCGAAATATTGCAACATAATAAAAACTTATTTTCCCACCTAAGAACAGTGTTAAGTTAAATTAATTGCTAAATAAATAAATACATCTATTAAAGTAAATATAAAAGATTTCAAATGGTATTGGCTTTGGGTTTCTAGTGCTAGAAACCCAAAGGTATTGGTATGGTTCATTCAGTTAGGACCATCAGCTGAGTCCAACGATTAATTGTGATTATTGTAGAAATGTACTTTCAGTGACACAAGTGCAGACACCGTGTGTTTATTTTACAAAGTACAACCAGAATCAATTCAAAATGTTTGCAAATAACATATTTGACATCGCATAGCGTCGATACCAATTGATCTATCGGCACCAAACAACAAACCTAACCTCAACTGGAATTATGGTATGTGCACCTTACGTACGTGATATTTTCTACAACAGTATATTCAGAAATAAAAAGTTTTAAAACCATATATGCAATTACTTTTATTATTGAGTCATCAGTCCCATTAGAGGTTGATGTAATAACCAGCTGTTGCAACAACTTTGGAGATATATGATCAAGTAAAACAGTAAGCCTCGATTAGAAGTAGACGTTGCAGATGTTTTAAACAACGTAATATAACAATGATTTCACTACAAATAAATTGTAACATAAGTTAATATATGACACAGTTCATGTTTAAAGATAAGATCAATTTATCCGTTGTTAAAATCATCACTTTGATAGGAAACATAAACATAATTTAGAAATCATACTGTAATGGATGTATTTAAATAAATGTAGCACATATGTCATAAGCAGAGTTATGGAGACATTTCTCTAGACAAAATACTGTTTTACTGCACCGTTGTTATTAATACAGGTTTTCAAGATTAATCATAATATATCATAAATTAATCTTTATTGTTATTATCCACACTCGCACTTGGAAAAAACTAACGTGTGAAATAGTATCTGCTAAAACTCACCTCCAAATGAACAAAAATCACGATAGGTTGAACGAGTCATGAAAGTCTTAGTAACACCGAACATAAACATGGACACAAAACATGTTATTAAGATCCGGAACTCTTCGTACATAAACAGACTAAAAGCAAACAGTCCTTGAAGTTTCATGACTCACATCATACCAAACAATACTTGACCGAAATAATACGGGTGTTCACTACTTCACTCCACTATGCCTGGCACAACGATTGTACATGTCTGCCAGGAGAACCCAGATCTAGCCACAGGTTTTGTTGTGCTGCGCTTGGAACTGGTGCGAGAGTCTGAAGATTGAAAATGCACTCTCGACGAAGTGGTCACAAGTGAATTACGATTTGAACGTTGAATGTTACATTGAACATCTACTGAAAAGAAAAGTCTTCTTTTTCTGGGATAGCGCACAATTTTGAACGAAAAGTGGTGTATGACAGGAACGATGACTTTACAAGTGAAGATTGTCGAATTGTAGAAGCGCAGTGCAGTAAGAAAAGGATATGAGAATCAGACTATTTCAAAGCGACTGTTATCATTTAACACAAGACATGACCTGACCTTGAGCAGAGTGAGTCACCATCAGCATTGTGTGATGGCACTTTCATGCGAGCAGGCTTCACATCTACTCTCATGTCCGTTTCTCTCAACTGAAGAATATAAATGACACACCGATCCCATAGAGAAAATAATTATTACGATATTGACTTTCCTAGTCAAGTACCTTGGCTAAGCACAGAAACGTATGGAAACATGTGCTGACTTACATGTCATACAGCAGTCAAAGATATGGACTAAATGCAACTGGCTCTTCGAGCAGCTATACTACTACAGACATTTAAATCAATGTACTCGTTGAAGAAAATCCCCAACTTGTCACAGTTTGAAACATGTTTCTGACGAGTCCACGCAACAAGAGTAGCCTAATCAGTCGTCGGTCTCATCAGCTACTTACTGCTGGTGTTCAAATGATTGAAGCCTGTTCGGACACAGACAGACTCATTGTAACCACATCCCTGGATTACACAAAATGTTGGAGGTAATCTGGATCGTTTAGCCAAAGAGATCCTTGTGTACTACTTATCGCACTCACAGGCACAAACTTGGGATATGAATATGTTCGTGCCTTGGAGTAGAGGAAACACGAAGTAATTGTGTAGCAGAAAATCTTTAAAATTCGACGCAGGAGAACGCCCCACAAACTATTCGTCCATGCCACATGTTTTGATACAAATTCCTATTGCCACTATCAGGCAAAGGTCAAGTCACACAGATAACTCAAATAATTAAGCACATAGGATGAAAACTCTTTCTTTAAAAAAAAAAAACAACCACAAAGTTCTGCCATTTCCTTGGAGGTTGCAATGCCTTTCAGACACAGAATAGCAATTTTCACATTTATTTAGCTGCAAGTGGATATTTAAACCGATCTGATGCTATGCCAGAACTTATAGCCATAGCAGGACATTTTATTGTTCACATCAGCTCTCTATCTTTGTGGGAAACCCTCATAAGGGCTTAGGTTAGAGATGAGCCCCCACATCAGCAGCAGGTCGGCAACATTCTGTAAGAACTAATATCCAAGTGCATCACGTCATTGAGATGAGGTGGATGTAAATGGACAACTCGTCTCATGTCACTAGCGCCACAAGACTTGACGAAACTTAAATCTGGAAATCACACCATGTGACAACAGCAAACACACATCAAACAGCAGTGGTATCAAGAACCTAACTGAGTTTTCAAACCAGCAATGAACCAGCAGCAATGAAACGCCATTGAAGAGGTGTACGAAGATTATGATAACGAGAGATAAAGTGAAGAAGAAGAGCTTCAATCCGACGCAAAACTGGAACGTAGTCTTCAGCAATTGAGTTGAGGATTGTTATAATTTAAAATAAAATAGTAATTTGCATCCCAATCATAATATTAATTTGGACGACGCATTTCAATAATTTTGAGAAATTGCAAGGGATTGAGTCCTCTTCAACAGCCCTCGGTCATTCGTTTCAAAATTGTATAAATTCCAAAAATGAATAGTTAGTGACCTGGAGAGAAGCAAGCATTGCACCATGGACATGTTCCAGAAATTAAAATCGATTTTGAATAGCCATTATGACACATCGACAATGTTAATTTAACTACAAAATTCCTGCATACGACAATCCGTTTGCATATGATCAATGTTACAAGAAAATGCGGATCCTTTTCCAGGCACCGCAACAGACCCAGCTATGTCTGCCAAAGACGATGACGACCACGACGTGAGAACCCTTCTTTCATATCCCTTCTCGTGGATTATTCGGTCCAGCATTGTATTTTCCCCCATATGATAGAGTGGCGCATTAAGACCTAACGGTTGTCGCACCCTCAATCCAAATATACTTGTAAAGTACTATGTTTAAATTGACATCACAACTATTTACTATATTATTATATGAAACGTTTGCACCCAAGTCGTTCTCCTTTGCATTCAATGACAAGTCCAGGCTTCATGCCGTAATTGCAGGTATGATTCAGTTTTTCCCTGGATTCCAGGATAATCCCATGGAGCGGTTAAGAACGTTCACGAAATGTTAAAGGAGATAGTCTGAACGCACCCCTGAAGTTCTGAATTTAAAGGATACTGTTGTGTTCACTATTATGAAGTTAATTATAGAGTTGACAAGGCAGAAGAAGAATCTCGACTGATATCAGGTTCTCGTAGACTTTTACTGTAGGCACAGGATGCTTTTGATCACATTATATTAGTATTACCTAATCATAGGTTTTGATTTTCCTATAATACAAAAAGTGATTATGTAAGACATAAATAAACGAGATTAAATATTTAGTTAATCATAAATACACCCCAAAAATAAATATAATGTTAAAAAAATGAGCTACATCGTGAAAGATTAAATACAAGGCCATTGATTACGAACCAAAATAATTAGTCATCATAATGAGATTCAAAGTATAAAAGCTTCATATCGAGGATGTATTTCGACCAAGAAAGTTTTTAAATAGTTTTCCTTCTCCAAAACTAATTGTGTTTAGACAAATTTAGTTTCTGTGATTGACTTGGGGCAATAAGCACGACGAGAAGTGCATGGAGGTGTGAATGACATTAAGACAATATATACAGAAAATTGGGATGAGCCGCGACAACGGGAACTATGCGAGAATTTCCATAATTATATTATTTGAAGCCAGAATAATGCAAATACCATTACGCAATTTCTCTACAATTGTAGTTAGCTACTTGTAATGTCCACAACATCTGTAGCACAATCAGTGTCGCAAAACAACAGTGAAAGTTTGGAACACCACAAAATATAATAAAATAATGAACACGGTCCAATAGTATACATAAAATTGACAAGGTGTTATTTTTATTATAGTTCTCCGTGTTTGTGCATAAGATTATTGTGACGTCGTAAATTAGACTTTTGTGTGGCACGATATGAACACTTTAGACACGGGAACTGCGGCTCCTTCCCGCACTCGTGTTTGGAGTGTTGATACAAGCATGACATTAATCTAAACGTTTTGCCACAAGCTTGACACTGGATTCGTAGTTTGTCAACGCATTCATATTTTACGTGACGGTTAAGTTGTATCTTCATCGCAAATGTCTTGCTACACTTCGGACACTTGTGAGGCTCCTTGCGTCCACAGTCGTGTGTGAAGTGCCAGGTTAGATTGCGTTTCGTCGAGAATGTCTTGTTACACTTCGACACTTGTGCGGCTCCTTGCGTCCACAGTCGTGCTTCTGGTGGTACGTGAGATCACCTTTACGTGTGAATGAACGAGGACAGTCTTGACACTGATGTCTTTCGGAGCCTGGTTTGCTGTCAGGAACAGGGCGCCATTCCTGCTCAGCATCTGTAAAATTATAATTATAATTAAGAGTTTATATGAAAACAATTAACATTAAACTACTATTAGAATTATAAAAATAATTACTATACCCATACATAAAACCGCCACATAACCAGTTCAAGCATGATCCCCACACCAAAACCATAAATTATATATGATACATTTTCACAATTATTTCTATTGCCTTACTATAACTTTGTTAAAGTGGGGATCAGAACAATTAGTATATATATGATCTATAACGCTTTCCGATGTGAGTGAGATTCTAGTCGGTAACATAATAAGTTGGTCTAGTCCAAACGCTATATAAAATGATAATTGTGAAACAATGAAATAACTTACGAATAAGAAAAAATATAACCCCACTGAAAATATATTATTCAATAAGGTTTATTCAGCTACTTGTTTCTATCTTGCTAGAGTTTCCTTGTAGGCAAACTCTTTGTTACAATTGGTATAAAGCAGATTTACCACACTCGAAAGTGGTTCTTGATGTGATAGATAAAGTCTCGAATCGTCGCATACTGTCTGTTGCATTTTGGACAACGCAAATACTTTCCTCGCAAAAACTTCATGTGGATGGTAAATTCGCATTTCTGATTAAGGACTTTTCCATACATAAACTTCTTGTGAATGGTGAGTTGTTCTTTCTTCGTTAAGACTTGACAATCTGGTCACTCAAAGGTTTTACAACACCCATGATTAATTGACTTCGTAAATTTCACCCAAAGCCAAGTTTCTTGATGCAGTTGAAACAAGTATAGTTTTTACCGCAACCGTTTTTAACTATATTATACACCAAATATTGTAAGCATTTTAAAAATTTACTGCATTTTGGTCAGCAAAGATGATTCACACTTCCATTAGCTTAATGGGCCATTTCATCCTGGCCACCAGCAATATAAGTGTTCTTGCCTCGTATCCTTCCTCATTCACTGCTGATCAGGAAGCCAGAGCTGAGGAGTCTGAAAAAAAGAAATATATATCAATAATATACTATATAATAATAAATATATATCGATGAGCTTACTTATTGGAAGTGTTAGTTGGTTAGTTGTTGTTTCATCGAGAATGTCTTGCTACACTTCAGACACTTGTGAGGCTCCTTGCGTCCACAGTCATGTGTAACGTGGCTGGTTAGTTGTTGTTTCAACGAGAATGTTTTGCTACACTTTGCACACTTGTGAGGCTCCTTGCGTCCACAGTCGTTCTTCTAGAGGAACGTGAGATTACCTTTACGTGTGAATGAACGAGGACAGTTTTGACACTGATGTCTTTTACAGCCTGGTTTGCTGTCAGGAACAGGGTGCCATTCCTGCTCAGCATCTATAAAATTATTATTAAATCATGAGTAAAATGGAAAGAAGCCTCTTCGAGCTGCACTAAAAAAATGATTTAAAAAATACTATAGCCAAACATAAAATAGCCACATAACCACCAATATCAAGCATCATCCCCACACCACACCACAACCATATAATATATACTAAATATCTTCATAATATAATTCTGTTTCCATGCTCTCTAATGTTAAATTAAATAAATACACAAAATCAGTTATATAACTGAGTGGGTAGACTCTAAATACAATTTATTTATTTATTAATTATAAGTAGATTTTTGTTCTGTTTTGTTTGTTGTGGCATTGTTTCGTTTAGTTTATGTATTGATGATGTAATGATTATTGATGTTGTATTCAATACTGTATTTAAATTAGACATTGTATTACACGATCATATATTGTTGTAAATGATGACAGGTACTCACGTAGTATTGAGAAGATGCTCTTTCTGTCATATTCTCGCATTCACTTCTATAATGTAACATGTTCTAATGTCGTATTTTGTTAATTCAGTTAGTACTATCAGCTGAATGCTATGATGAATTGTGATTATCGTTGAAATGTACAGTCCGTGACACAAGTAGAGACACGGTGTGTTTATTTTACAAAGTACAACCAGAATCATTTTACAATGTTTGCAAATAACATATTTGACATCGCATAGCGATGAAACCATTTGATCTATCGGCACCAAACAACAAACCTTACCTCAACTGTAATTATGATATGTGCACTTTACGTACGTGATATCTACTACAGAATATTCTGGAATAAAATTTTTAAACCCCTTTAAGCAGATACTTTTGTTAATCAGTTATCAGTCCCATTACAGGTTAATGTAATAACCAGATTTTGCGACACATTTGGAGATATATAAATCAAGTGGAACAGTAAGCCTCGATCAGAGGTAGACGTTGCAGATGTTTTATACAACGTAACGTTACAATAATTTTTCTACATATAATTTTTAATTAATAAGATAATATACGATACAACCAATTAAGTTGCCTAGATTCAAAATCGGCCATGTCCATCATTGAAAACAAAAAAAACAAAAATTCATTTTACTGTAAATATTCGTTCCTAGCGAAAATTAATGAATGTGAATTCAAAACTAGCCATTTGACTGATGTGACCTCGCTATTCAGTTGGGTTTCAAAAATGGCCAAGTCCTAATATTAAGGCAGGTCTGAGAAACAACTTGTATTTTTTTCGCTGATGGACATGTCCGATTTTGGATCTCGGCAACTTGTCATAAGATAAGATAAGATAAGATGCGTCGAAAGAATCTCCAATAACATAACATACATACACATATTTTATAAACTATACCGAAATGGACGTATTAACATAGATGCAACACACAAGCATGTCATAAGCAGGGTTATGGAGACAAATACAATACTCTATACAAAATACTGCTTCACTGCACCGATTTTTATTAAAAGAGGTATACAAGATTAATCTTAAAAGTAGAAAAATTTATCTTATCTTGGGTAACAACAATTATTGTTGTTACCCACACTCACACTTGGGAAAAATGAATCGTGTGAATTAAAATCAGCAAAAAAAGCACCTTCAAAATGAACAAAAATCATGATGGGTTGAATGCGTCATGAAAGTCCTAGTAACACCGAACGTAAACATGGACACAAAACATGTTGTTAAGATCCGAAATTCTTCGTAGATAAACAGCCTAATACCAAACAGTCCTTGGAGTTTCATGACTTACATCATACCAAACAATACTTGCCCGAAATAGTAAAGGTGTTACACAGAAGGTTCATTGTTAATGTGAGTTGCCAAAAACATACACACTTACGAGTTATAAATACGAACCTTCACAAATTCTACACGTCGCCCCTTCGACGTTTATACCCTACTCAATTAGCGGATTATAAACATTAAGAATTACTTTGCCCCGCGACTGAATTCTCGCAAAGCTTGTCAAAATTGATTTTGGGATCAAATATAATATTGTATGTTATAACCTATTCAAATTCTATTTTGACAATCTTTGCATTATATGATGGGAGGTGTTTTGTGTTGTTTCAGGTGTATGCTGGTAAATTGTAAGGGCAATTCTTCCTGACATTCGCCACGTGCAACCGAGTGACCTTGAAGAAACCTTGGAGAGGAGGACTCACGACTTCGAAGACGAGCAGCTGCACTTCAGATAAGAAGGTTAAGATTGTGTTGCAGTTCGATTTGACCAAATAGATAGTTTCATAGACATAACCATAGCCTTCCAGTTATGGAGGTAACATAGGTGAAATATCTAGGAGGCATCCACAGTTTCATACGCCTGCTTAATGAATGAAATGTCGAGTTTTCCACCAATCTACGAACGAATTATGCAAGGTTAGAAGGCACACTTAACCTTTTGGTCAATAACTCGATTTTCCTTGATGAAACTAACAAAGTCCACACGTATATGACTGGTAAATTTACAATTTGATGTCTATTTGGACGGATTTAAAGGATATCGTTTAGTTCTCTATCGCGAAGTCGTTTCTAGAGTTCACGAGGCAGAGAGCAAAGAAGAGGGATCTCGACTGGGATCAAGTTCTCGTAGACTTTCACAGGGGCAGGCAGCAGCCGTTTCCTAGCCTTATTGACATGGATAGTAGCCGACCGTATTGTATTAACTGAACATAAAATTTTGATTACCATATAATACCTGTAAGAGATTTTATATGGCCTTAAAGAAGCGAGATTAAATATTTACCTAACCATAGAGACATATAATAAAAAGTAAATGTCCTCAAGATGAGCTACGTCGAAAAAAGAGGTAATATTATTTCAGAAGCCCAGCTTAGTGAGACCTGGGGGTCTCTTTACCAAGTGACAATAGTCTACCGAAACGACACCTTTAGGGAGAAGATGTTGCCACATCGAATTTTCATCATAACAAATTTAAAAAAAATAAGTAGTAGTAAGTAAAGTAAAATTAAAAAAAGTAATAAAATGTTAAATGTGTAACTGTTGCCAAATAAGCTTGTATAGCTGCGGTCAGATGCGTGCAGCGTTAAGTCAAGCGTATAATCTTTTAATTGCCATTATTAAATTTTTTACACTTTTAAAGCCGTCTGCCAATGTTTCTCTGACTTAATAAAGAACTACATACAGCAAATGTAAGATATTATTATTCTGTCTGAACATTCGAGGTGGCAGCTCACTTGCACTTCTCACTAAAGTTGTCGTCTCGGTCGACTATTGTCGCTTGTCGCTGTCGATCGTCTGTTGTCACAATAAGTAAAAAGACCACCAGGAAAGCACGGCAACCACGATTTGAGTTCGAGTAAATTGAGCAATTGACCAAGGAACAATAATAAATCTAAAAATATGTCTCTGTTTGTAATCAGCAATAATCAACTGAATTTTAAAACGACTAAAAAAATTATAGTGTGGACATCGATAATAAAACAGCCATCTTAACATTTAATTTATCTGACTAAAAAGTATAGTAGCTTTATGAAGATTTATCTTTACAAAGTAGGATTTTAAATTGGTATCCTTTGACAAAATGCAATGAAAAGTGGATGAGATTGTGAATGACGATTACTGAAATATTCCAAAAAGTTCGGATGAACCGTCACAACAGGAACAATTCGATAAACTTCATAATGATACTACTTTAGGCCAGGATTATGCAAATGAAATTAACACAGCGATTTCTCTATGTAGAAAGTGAATTGTAATATCCACAACATCTGTAGTAAATCCAGTGTTGCAATATAAACCTTGAAAGTTTGATACACCACAAAACATACTAGTATAATGAACACAGGCTAAAAGTATAGCTTCAATTTACATACTTATAACTACATTTCTCTGCGTTTGTACATGCGTTCATGAAGGCATCGAAAATTAGATTTGTTGTTGGCACGGTAGGAACACTTAGGGCAGGGGAACTGCGGTTCTTACCCGCACTCGTGCTTGGAGTGGTGATACAAGGTTGACCTGTGACTAAACGTTTTGCCACAAGCTTTACACTGCGGTCGTAGTTTGTCAACGCATTCGTGTTTAACATGAACGTTAAGAGAATTCTTCAGCAAAAATGTCTTGCTACACTTCAGACACTTGTGCGGCTCCTTGCGTCCACAGTCGTGCGTAACGTGGCTGGTTAGATGTTGTTTCGTCGAGAATGTCTTGCTACAATTCAGACACTTGTGCGGCTCCTTGCGTCCACAGTTGTGCTTCTGGTGGAATGTGAGATCTCTTTTCCTCTTGTATGAACGAGGACAGTCTTGACACTGATGTCTTTCAGAGCCTGGTTTACTATCAGGAACAGGGCGCCATTCCTGCTCGGCATCTATAAAATTATAATTTTAATTGAGAGTAAATAAAAAGAAGCAGCTTATAGAGCTACATTTGTTCTACTATAAGAATTACGAAATGAATACTATACCCAAACATGAAATCTCCACATAACCAGTATCAAGCAAGTTCCCCACACCACACCACAACCATATAGTAAATATTATCTACTTTCACAATATCATTATATTTTTATTGTAACTAATTTAAACAAAATCAAACAAAAGCAATATAAAATAGAATTTAATAGAGCAAAATAAAGGGTTTTAATAGCGCTCGTGGAGTATTAGTATTAACAGAACAACAAACAAGTAGGGAGTTTTCAGACGGTCAGTTTTTTTCCCTATTATGGCATGCTGCTGTCACGGTGTCGAGTGTTCTGTAAAATCTCAATATTAAAATTAGATTAGGTTAGAGCTTGTTTCATCGAGAATGTCTTGCTACACTTCAGACACTTGTGCGGCTCCTTGCGTCTACAGTCGTGCGTAACGTGGCTGGTTAGATGTTGTTTCGTCGAGAATGTCTTGCTACAATTCAGACACTTGTAACGGCTCCTTGCGCCCACCAGTTGTGCTTCTGGTGGAATATAGTTCTTTTCCTCTTGTATGAACGAGGACAGTACCAATGTCCCATTTACATTCTTTAATCCTCGCATCCCTTCCTTTTTAATACCTTTCCATAAAGTTCTCGTCGGCAGACGTGAATAACACAATTTACCAATAAGCATACGGAGCTGCGGGATCGAAAAGACATCGCCGCCCCACACCGCCAAATTGAACAATAATAAGTTGCTATAGATGGTCACACAGGATAAGAAATTATGGACTTTAATAAAAATGGGTCGACTAGAAAAAAATATATAAAAAGGCAATCAATTATAGCAATTAATAATCAGCCTTTAAAATATTAAATTATGTCAGTTTTAAAGTAATGTGGCTTAGGAGATATATTTTCAACCAGGTAGGTTATTTATTCTCTTTTTCTTATACTACAAGAAATGTGTTCAGAGTGAGACAAATATTTTGTTGAATTGATTGCCGCCAGGCAACTTAGCACGAAGAGAAGAGCGAACGGTTATTATTGACGATTAAAACAATGTAAAAAATTGGGCTGAGCCAACACAACGGGAACTATCTACATATTTACACTATTTTAGGCAAGTAAAATTTAAAAAAACATTAACTCAACGATTAATTTACATGTAAGTCGTAGTTCATCCAGTGTTGCAATACAATAATGAAATATTGCAGTTTTAAACACCACAAAACATTAGAAAATAATAAATACAATCTAAAACTATAAATCAAATAGACATAGAGCCTTGTGATTATTATAATTCTCCGCATAAGTGCATGCGTTCACACATGACCAACAGGGCCACCTCGAACAATTTTTATTCAATAGATTGACGTTGGACAATTTACACAATCAGAAATGTATAAGGGTGTGCATGACTTGACTGGTTAGAGTATGTTTTATCGAGAATGTCTTGCTACACTTCGAAAACTTGTGAGGCACCTTGCGTCCACAATCGTGCTTCTGGTGGTACGTGAGATCCTTTTCTCATTGCATGAACGACGAAAGTCTTGACACTTAGGTATTTCACAAGAACAGGGCGCAATTCCTGCTCAGTAGTATCTGTAAAATAAGAATAAGAAATGAGAGTTAATTTGAAAAGATACTTAGAGCTACTATAAGAATAATGAAAATTGATAGTATTATACCCAAACATAATCGCCACATATCCAGTATCAAGCATGATCCCCTTGCCCCAAGGTACAAGGCTGTCTTCAAGAAAGCATCCCCTAATCGAAGACAGCTTTTTAACCTTGGAGCAACTCTGGACTCTCGACTCACCTGCAGGCAGCACTTTCCCGCAACACTCAACAACGCGCTGTTCGAAAAACTTCTGCATTGGGCACCACTACTACAGTCAAAATATATCACTTTTTAGACAGACTCATGGTATACCCACAAATTATTCGGCCTTCCATCACATACGCTTGCCCCATCTGGGCTGGCGCTGCTCAGTCCAGTATGAACTCCCTCCAGCCACTACAAAACCGAGTGCTAAGAACAGTTACACTTTCTCCCAAATCAACACCAATTCACTGGCTTCACCAGGATATCAGATTCCCTATGCTCCAAGAGCATATTACTTCCATCTCCCGTAAATTCTACCGAACCCTTAGAACACATTACAATCCTGAGGTTCGCTCTCTGTGTCGGTTTTATCCGACCAGCCGCGACCGTCATCCAAGACCAATCGCCAGCATTGAAACCAGTGCAGCATTTCCTCCAAATGCGAAGAAACGTACAATAAACCGCACCTATGCTGACACAAAATCTCCCCCACCAAACCCTGCCAAGAAAAGGCGGGTCTAAGGGTCCGGTCCACCCGAACGTAGGCAAAGGCCGAATGGTTCGCCCTGGAAACGACCGGTCCCTGAATGTCCTGACTCTCCTGGAAGGTACGTCCCAACACTACCCTCCATCCCCTTCAATCTTCTCTCTTTTTCCTTGCTCATCCCATTTCAAAGCACACTCGCAAATTTGAGCGATTTTCTCAGCAAAGGAACAGCCACCATTCCCTCCCCTTTCCCCCTACTTCCCCTCCCAACCACAGCCCACCCCACCGCCACAACTCTATCTCTTCGTAAAAAAGAGTTTTCTCCCCAAAGACACAATCCCATTCTTTCAAAAAGAGCCAACAGGCTCGGTGTGAAAATATAGCATGCACAAAAGTAAAATAAGTGTAATGCATTCGACATAAGGTTAGGTATCCCCTCGCCAAAAACATATATTATATTTTTTCAATCAAAAGCATAATAAAAATATAATTCAATAAATCAAAATCTTAAAGGGGTGAAAGCGATAGTGGAATATATTTGATAATAAAGAACAAAAAAAAATTTTAGGGAGTTTTTTAGTGGAAGCTTTATATGAAGAAAGGAAAGAAAATAACAAACAACATCACAGCCTAAATGGGCGTTTTTTATTTACAAGATACAAAAAAATGTTTTTATGATAAGATCAAGACATGTGCCTTTTTTATCTTCCATAACAAAGTAAACATAAAATTATTATACAATTTTTTCCCGTCACAAAATCTCTAAAATTTGCAGCACCTAAGCATGACAGTGTTATGGAGGCATTTTTCCAGACAATACTGTGTCACCGCACCCATGAAAGAAATATAGGTGTACGACATTAATCATAATATATCATGAGTCAACACTAAGCTGTTGTTATCCACATCACTCACTTGGAAACAATTAAACATGTGATAAAGTATAAGCGATCAATGTACCTTCAAAATCAACAAAATTACACAACGGGTAAAATAAGTCACAAAAGTCTTTGGTAACAACGCAAATAAACATAGACACAAAAAAGTAATAAAGCTTCGAAACCCTCCGTAAATAAACAGGCTCCAAACAGTCAATAAGTTCATGAAGTTTCATAACTCAGAACGTATATTATAAAACTTGATCAAAATAATGTGGGTGTTACAGGAGTAACAACATACTCATCTACGGTCGAGTTATAAATTACGTACCTTCACAAAATATACACATGGTCCTTTCTACGTTTAATCCCCCGTTAAATTTTCGGATTGTATCCACTAAAGAACTTAGCCTTAAAATTTTGGTAACAATATTAAAATTGGTTTAATGATATAGGCTTATTCAAATTATTTTTTTTGTGAATTATTGCAAGGTGTGGCGTTTGTTACAATATTTTTAAGTGTATAGCTGGTGACTTGTACGGAGTATTCCTTATAATCGCAATGTGCAACACACGCACACACAGTCTTCGAAAGAGAAAGATTTCGAAGACATGTAGCAACACCACACGCTACAAGATAAAGTTTAAGTAAGATTTGATCAAAATGCCAAATTCATAGACTAACCACTGACCCCTAGTTACAGAGGCAGTCACAGTTTCATGCCCTGAATGTCGGGCTTTAAAGATATAACCCATTATCTGTTTTCAGCGCAAAATTCTGTATTAGAAAAGTTCAGAAACAAAAAATCTTGCAATTTTTCGGGGTTAGGCTACTTTTTTCGTTTCTTGCCTGGCCTAACAAGTCTCATATTTTCATAGCTTATGCAAGGTGGGAAGGTATACTATGCCATTAGTCAATTACTTAGTTTAGTTTGATGATCTACCAAAGATCACACGTATATGATAAATAATGATGAACTTAATGTCCATACGATTGAATTTAAAGGATACATTTTTTTGTTGTTTATCATGAAACCCCAATCTAGAGTTGACGAGGCGAGAAGAAGAATCTCGACTGGGTATCAAGTGCTCAGGCATATGACATGAACTAGCTTTCTGTGCACGGCAAGCTTATGATCATATCGTTTTATTATTATCTAAACATTAAGTTTTGATTACCCTATGATAATAAAAAGAGATGTTGGTGGACAAATAGACGAGGTAAAAATATATTAAAGTTTGGGAATAAAGATAATATAAATGAGCTATACACCATCAAAGATTAAGAGGGAAGACAATTTCGTAAGACCACCTTAGTCAGACCATAGTCGGACGAAGCCATTGATTACAAAAATAAATAATCAGATATCTTAATGAAATTCAAACTATGTTAGCTTCATATAGAAAGGGGGTATTTTCAGCAAGGTTTCCATATGTTTTCCTTTCACAAAGCGAATTGTGTTAAGACACAATTGATAGTTGTCGGGCAATTAGCAGGATGAGAATCAACGGACAATTGAGATGAGTTGCGACAATGGGAACTGTGCAATGGCTTGGCCATTGAAAAGCCAAGCAATTTTTTTTTGATTTTGAGTTTAAAAATTTTACTTTTTTACAAAAAAAAATCGTTGGCTTGGCTCTCGTCAACAAGCAAAAAAGAATGATATTGCTTTTTTTTCCAAAGCGACGTGCCCTCGGGCCGTCAATCCAGGGCAGGGGTGCTCGGCCCCCTGCTTTTTTAACGTTTTTCGTAGCCGACCTCCCTACCTCGGCAAGGATCCAAAATGCTCCCCGTACGCTGATGGACGTCCCCCCCTGTACTGTATCGTGGGCACCCAAGAGGATGCAGACGCCCTCCAAGCAGACCTAGACGACATTCAGGATCTGGTGCGACGAAAATGGCATGTCGCTCAAACGCCCTCAAGTGCAAGATGATGGACATTACGCGCCGCTCGCACCCACTTTACTTCAGTACACCATCGATGGTGTCCCACTCGAGTACGTCGACAAGCGCGCCTTTCCCCGGCGTTTTACATCACAAGCGACCTCCGATTGGAACGTGCACACCGACATCGTGCGCACCAAGGCGGTTGCAGGTGCTGGGTTTCGCGGCCCGCAACCTGCACGGCTGCACGCCCCGCGTTCAAGAGGATGGCCTACCTGCGCTAGTCAAGCCCTCCATGACTTTCGGCCTTCCCGCCTGGCACCCAACTACCATCGAGAACACTACAAAGCTTGAGAGGGTGCAGAGAAGGGCGCTGATTTCATACATGGCCGTAACCTCCCCCCACCCTGTGACCAGATGCAGGTTATGCCAATGACCATGCACCTGCAGTACCCCCGATCTGGTGTTTTTTTAAAAGATGCCTCAGTGGCGCCACTGATTTTGACGTGTGCGCGCGCATAAACCAGGGCCGCGTGTTGAGAGGCGACGATAATAGGCACCCCCGCCTCCAACCCCCTCCCGGCCAAAGGACTGCTCGGCCGACGTGCTTTTTCTTTCCGGGTAGTTAACCAATGGAACGACCTGCCGCCCCCCCTCAAAGACTGCTCAGTGGAGTCATTTTCCCCTTTCCCCGTGCAGGGAGCACTTATGGGAGAAAAACCCAAATGCATGTGCTAAATTTGTTAGTTTCACGTGCTTCATCAAGGCTCTTCGCGGCACAAGATTTCCCCAGATTTTGAGTGTTTTAGCAAGATATTTGCTAGCGTCGGACGCCGTTTCTTGTTGCAATTTTAACAAACAAGAATAAACAAAATAATAATAAACTAGGTAGAAAAAATTAAAAGCTTGGCTCAACTTCTATATTATCTCACAGCATTCACTGCCGAAGACTTCTGAAGGAGAGCTTGGCTGCCATTTTTTTTTCAATTTTTTGTATTTGTGGGGATAAAATCTACAGGCCTACCAATTAGGCCAAGGGTGTCGAACTGTCGATTCAAACATTTTCAAACATTTCCTTATCATCCAGAAACTCTATTCCACAACTTCATTCCTTTAACCCGAAATGGACTCAGCCGATGGATTCGATGAGATATTATTACATAATCTAGCCAAGACCACAAATATCAAATAATATATACCGTATTAACAATCGTAATGTTCCTTAAAAATTTTTTAGTTACAACAGAATTAACACTAACACATATAGGGACTAGGCCTATACAGAATTATACAAAGATGAGGTCATCATTGGTTACAGTACAACTGAACTTACTAGTACCAGTTCACTTCTTGCACTGAGTGCCCCGTGTTGTGATGATGATCCTTGCGTGAGGGAGGGTCCGGGACTGAAAACTAAAAGTCTATCCTGGACTTGCTTTTATAATGACTTTTTAATCTAAGCTCAAATCCCCTAGGCCAATATTAACTAAAACTTAAAATATTCCCCTCAAGATTTTTTCTGACAGTGCATTGTGACATAAAAACTAGTTCTCTTTGACGACTTTGACGTTGTTATGTTAGTACTTTAGACAGAAATTAAAAAAGTGACTACCTGGGTTTGAAACCCGGGACCTTAGCTGCTGGGCTACGCTCTTACCAACTGAGCTATGCAGCCACCAAATTTTTAAAAACTGTCTAAATTCTTGGTCTGTTTTGTACATTGTTTATAACGTGTGTAGAGCAGCTGAATGCACAGCCTTTCAGACTACATACGAAATGGTCCCGGGTTCACACCCCCGGGGAAGTCACTTTTTTAATTTCTGTCTAAAATACTAATATGCCTTTATATAATAAAAAATATTTTTAACTGTTTAAATTTTTAATGTTATTTTATGTTGTGGGTTTTGTGTGCCACATACGTTAGCCTAGCCCACCACGACGAAGTTTTAGGGCCTGTCAGTTGGTAGAATATGTAGAAAAAATTATAATAAAATTTCAATTTTTTGTTCTTAGTCATAGGGATGTCTTTTTAGCTGAAATGCAATGCAATATGAACGAATATGAATATCCAATGAATATGCAGAAGCATGTGCTTAATGAAGACAGTAACAATTCCTTACAGTGTTGTGAAAAAAAACGGGTTATAATCGAAAAAAACGGGGTTTAAAATGGGTTTTATTTTTTTTTAAGTGGGTTTTATTTTTTTTGTAATTTTAAAAATGCTGCATTATTCAAACTCAAACAGGAATAAAAATATTCCTACCTACTAGAATTTCCCATTTCTACTCTAACCCCCAGGGTCAAGTAGGAAGATATCAAAAAAAACCAAAAGCTAATTTTGGTCATGTACCCTAGTTGATTAAATTCAAATTTATCAAAAGTGGGCCTATTTATCTATTTATTTTTTATTTAACTCTATCCTATTCAGTTAAAAAAAATACAAACAAAGGGGACAAGGGAGGAAAACGCTTCAGTCCCCCGCGTTTTGAATGAGCTTTTTTGTAATTTTTTTATTTGCGTGGGACCATTTTTTCCTTGAAGTGCTTTTTGAATCATTGTAGGTGATTGTTTAAAGTTTTTTTAAATTGTTATTAAAAAAACCTAAAAACCCATATTAAAAACCTTTATTCTATGGATTTGGCAAACTATTTCAACTTTTTCTTTCAGAAAGCTATACATCACCATTCCTTATGTCCTTTTTGAAATATAAACTTTGACCCCACCCTTTTGGTCGAATCGGTCCAAATTCACGAAAAATATCGCACAAAAATCGGAAAAATCGTAAAAGTACAAAATTCATGATAATATTTTCTTCGATTGCCCCTAAAACGAGCAAGCTAATTCAGAGATTTCGAAGGTCCCCTACAATTTTTATCAATCACATAGCCGTTTGCCCGGTAAAGAGCGAACAAAAAAGACGAAAAAAAGACAAACAAAAAAAAAAAACCAAAAAAACACCCCAGCTAAAATTTTTTTTGGGGGCGGTGAAATTTAAGTCTTCGCTTTGCTCTCCAAAAAAAATTTCAATTTTTTAGCGCACACATTTTGTAAAATTTTTTCCCGCACAATTTTTATGTGAAACGGGTACGGCGCTATTTTTTATTTTTTTCAATTCTTGTGGTTCTTTTGAATCCAAAAATTTAACTGATAGAACAAATTTAAATTTCAAAATTGCAATATTGAATCGCACCTATATATTTTTTCCGGTACCATTTTTTTGCGAAAAGGGGATCAAATTTTAAAATTTTTTCTTTGTCTTGACCTTGTGGTTCGTTTTTCCCCAAATTGACCTCCCGGACAGTAAAAAAGTTTAAAAAATTTCAATGTGAAAAACACACACATGTTATTTTTCCGCAACCACTTTTATGCGAAACTGGTACATACCTATTGTCTTTGTCATTCCTTGCTTTTTAGAACCAAAAAATTTACCTATCGGAAAAGTATGGCCTTTGAGAAAATTAAAAATTTGCATAGTGAATCACACACATAATTATTTTTCCGGTACATTTTTTATGCGAAGGTTCATTTTGCTATTTGTGTTGGTCTAGTCCTTGCGGTTCTTAGGTTATTGTAATCAGGGTAGGGTTAAAACCTTGGAAGTCCCTGAAATTGGGTAAAGAAAGAGTCCTTAATAAAAAGCATTTTTTTTTTGGGTTTGGACATAACCTTACTACGGGTATTTATGTCGTTTTTTTGACAATGGCGTAGTGCAAAATTAAATTTTGGAGTCTTTTTTTGGGATAAGTTTCTTAACACTAGCACAACTTCACTATAAGGACAAAACGTTTCTATAAACGTTGGTGTACGATTTTTTTTGCCAGACGATACAAAAATAAAAAAAACTCGTATTTGTACCGTTTGACAAAATAAATCGTACACTATCTGTTGTTTCAAAATCTTTTTTTCCTTATCTTATGTTAAAGTTTTTTACTTAAGGCGTTAAGAAACATACCAAAAAACCCTTCACAAAATTTAAATTTTGCACTAGCGTAACTAGCTACACTATTGTCAAAAAAACGACATATAATGGTCATTGTAGGGTTTGTCCCCCCCCCCCCCCCCCCCCAACAAAAAAAAAACTTTTTTCTTTTTTAAGTGGCCCCTTTTTCTTCAGAAAATTTTTTTAGCCAGTTTTTTCAACTTTCAATTATGGGGCCAGAGGTGGTACAAACCTTTAAAGAGGTATGCTGACGCTAGAACGGAGGCAGTTTAGGCGCTCTGCTTTCTGGCTTTTTCGGGAAATCGGTTTATAACCTTTTTAAAATTTCACACTTTTTTTTATAAAGAAAAAATCTTGTTTCCATTATCATATTCCAAAATAAAATTTCAAGTTTAAATTAAATTTTTAAAATCACCAGAATTTCCTCATTTTGATAAAATTTCGGGAATTTATTAAAGGAAAAGTTTTTTTAACTCAAATTTGCAAAAGGATAAAAACTATAAATCCTGTGAAGGGGCCGGTAAATTTGTTTGATCAAAGATAAACGATTTGGGGGGAATTTCCAAATTTGTAATCCATTTTTTTGGTTTCCCCCATTTTTCACTTTTTGGACTTATGTCTCGCAATAATTTTTTAAGGCTTTTTTGGGGCAACCAATTAGGGGTATCAATAAAATACCTTTTACATCCTTCAAAATTTGGTAACGATATTACCGACCGAAAACACGGGAATCATAAAACCCCTTTTTTTCGCGCTTTTTTATTTGGGCCAACTCTTAAAAATCTAAAATTGACAGGATCGAACATATTTGGTTTTAAAAAAATTGCAAAAGGGATTCAAAACATTATGTATTTTTCAGGTCAATTTTTTTGGAACGGTTTAAATCCTTTTGTTTTAGTCTAGCCCTTTGCAGTTTTAAGCAAAATTGAAGAATCGCGTTTTGGATTAAAATTTACAAAATGGATTCTAACTAATGTAATTTTTCCGGTACAATTTCTTGGAACGGTATCAGGTCCTATTTTTATTGCTATTTTCTGGGGTTTCTTTTAGCCCAAAAATTGACCGAATGGGAAGTATTTGGTTTTAAAAAATTGAAAAAAAAAAAAAAAAAAAATTGCTCGCTAAACTCATGAAAAATAAACTAAATAAAATATAAGCAAATAAAATTTTTAAAAATCAACAAAAATAATGGACAAAAAAATTCCCCCGAATTTAAAAAATCAATAAATTTTTAAAAAGTTTAATATTATGTGATTCGCACACTTTTGGCCATGAAATTTTTCCGGGTCCCCATTTTTTTTCGAAGGGGTATCAGGTCAATTTTTGTTTTTGCCATGCTTGCGGTGTTTTTGAGTCCAAAATTGATCGCATCGTCGATTTTGGTTAATTATTGTATTGAATTTCAACTTTATAAAAATTTTCCCCGGTACATTTGTTAAAAAACGATATAGGAAACTTTTGTTTTAGCCTTTGCTTTCAGTACTTTTTGAACCCAAAAAATGCCAGATGGGAAATTTCCCGGGTTAAGTATCCTTTTTTTTAATTTTGAAATTTTAACACCATATTTTGAAAAATTTAAAAAAAGGAGGGGTAAATAATATATAAAATGCAAAGTACCGGCCGAGGCATGGGTAAAAAGTCTCCGCACCTTGAATCAATAAAATTTGTAAAAAATGAATGTGAAAAATTTTATTCTTCAAATTTACCGCCTAAAAATGGCCTACACCTTTATTTATCTTGTAGTATATTATTTTAGTTTTTTATTTCGGGAGTGCATGGGTGTACTAATTTTTTTAAGTCCTAAACCCGTTTCCTAAAAACCCGTCCTAAACTTCTTTACCCACGGAGAAAACTCAAAGTTACGTGTTTTACTTATGCTGTCCAGGTGGGGGGAAGAATAAACCCCCCTTTGGCAATTGTAATCTCAAATCAAAAAATCTTTTTTGGACAGTGAGATTTTGGTACGCTTTATTTTTAGGCACTTTTAAAATTTGGGACAGTTTTTAACAAAAAGGAGCACTTAACCATTTTAAATTTAAACAATGAAAAATTTTGACACTGTTATTTTGGGACATTTTTTTTAAACAATGCAAATTTATATAGATCGTCTTTCGAAAAGTTTTTATAATTTCCCCAAGGACTTTTAAAAACCTACAATTTTTTAGGACTTGAAAAATTTTTAACAATTTTTTTGGTACACTTTTTTTTCAGTAACTGTAAAAAAATCAGATTTTTTTTTAGCAAATAAAACCTAATACCACCTTGCTTTAAACTTTTCATTTTTAGGACGTGAAATTTTGTCAAAGATTTTGGTACAAAATATTTTTGTACATGTTAAAATTTAAAGCAGATTTTTAAAAATAAAAAAATTTAGATTCTGGCAAATACTTAAGGGGAATCCCCCGACCCCCAAAAAGGATTTTTAAGATGCAGTAAAGTCTGAAAAAATAAGTAAATGTAAGAGGGGCTTAATAAAGAGCGTATCATTTTTTTTTAAATTTTTTTGACGAAAAAACCTCAGAATCAACAATTTTTTCAATTCTGGAATCAGTTGCTCAAGTTCAAAAATTTAATTTTTTGCAGCGTTTTTTTTATATTATTTCTACACTCCTTTATCTACAAACCTTAATAAAAAGGGTTTTGGGTTTATATGGTTTGTTGCGTTTCAATTTGTTTCGGGCCCGCCGTACAATTTACATTTTTTCCCTTTTAAAAAGAAAAAAAACGTGCAACGCCTGAACCTTTAAAAACCAAAAATCTTAATTTAGGGTTGTAGATAAAGGGTGTAGAAATAAAATTCAAAAAACCCCTGCTAAATATTAAATTTTTAACTTTAGCACTGATTCCGTAATTTGAATACAATTGTTTTTTGAGGTTTGTCCCTAAAAAAAAAATTTAAAAAAATAAACCGCACTTTTATAAAACCCTTTTATATTTACTTATTTCAGCGTCTTAAGATTCCTTAGAAATCATATTTGGGGGCTAGGGATTCCCCCTTTAAGCCTTTCCTTTTGGGCGTGAAAAATTAAATAACTGATTTTGAAAAAGTTTTATCTAATATGTAAATTTTGTACGATCTTTTTTTCGAGAAGTTTCATAGCAAATACTTGGTCTTCTTTTTGGCAGTGAAAATTGTACACTGTGATTTTTTGGACAGTTTTTTTTGTACCTGTAAATTTGGTACAAAACTTTTTAAGAAAAGTTTTTAAGATTTAAGCTAGCACGCCCCTTTATGTTTTGGGCTGGGAAATTTAGTCATAGATTTGGGGCAGTATTTTTGAACACTGTAAATTTTGTAACGATCGTTTTTTTTTCGAAAAGATTCATAGGCTAGATTCATAGCTAGAACTCCATTTTTTTATGGAGTGAAAACATTTGTAAAAAGTTTTGGGGAAATAAAAATTTGTACACGTTTTGGGACAGATTTTTTAGTAAAAACTTAAATTTGTAAAAAACGTTTTTTTTTTTGAAAGGTTTTTATGGATTTACAGCAAGTAAAGACTTTCTTGTTTAGGGAAATTAAAAATTTTGGGACACAGTGATTTTTGGGGGTTTTTTTTTAGTTTTTTGTAAAACGGGAAGTCGTTTTTTTTTCAAAAAAAACATAATTCCAGCAAAATACTTAAGCCCTTTCATGTTAAAATTAGTTCGTTAGTTAAAGTTATTTTAAGGGCATCAACGTAAGTTATTTATTTTCCCTGTCAAGGTTTTTGGGAAACTTCCCCAAAATTTTTTTTTTTTCTTTTTTTTCCCCTTTGTTTTTTTTTTCCCTAAAAAAAAGGGAAAAAAATAAAAAAAAATA
>JAMZAV010004243.1:0-51857 GCA_024449915.1 Sweltsa coloradensis
ACGTACACGATGCTCCGTCCCCAAAAGTTAGGTTCTTGTGTCAAAAATTAAAAAGTTAGGTTAAAGCAGTCACACTCTAGTGTAGTGTCCACCATCTTGAAGAAACAAGTCTTGACAGGTTTGCATGACGTGTGGTTAAGTTAGGTTAAAGTGATCACCCTCTTGTGCAGTGTCCGCCAGCTTGAAAAAAGTTAGGTTAAAGAGGTCACACTCTTGTGTAGCATTCGCCATCTTGAAATTAAAAATTCATAATTAAAAATTTTACATAATTAAAAAATTTGCATAATTAAATTTTGCATAATTAATTGGTCAATTAAAAAAAAAGTGTATGATTAAAATTTTACATAATTAAAAATTTGCATAATTAATTAATTAGGGGTAATTAAAAATTTGCATAATTAATTAGGCGGCATCCCTTTGACTCCCCAGTGCCGTACACTCTACTGTTATTTACTTTTGTAATTATTTCATTATAGGAATTACATTTTGGGTGAAAACACGCCTGAATAAAGAAATACGACAAACAAATGAAATTATGACCCATTCGAGTCACAGAACTGATTTTCAATCGGGGAGTTGGTTAAGCTGCTTGTGTCGACACCGACGCCATTGCTGTGAGGATAGTGACCAGTCACTATCCAGCGAACAGTGGGCCTACGCTAACAGTTATTTATTATTTATTTTCGTCGAACTAAATCGAAATACTCTACTCAAACCAAAAACAATCATTTCGGATCTGTGGCTGATGGAACAAGGTATACAGAACCCATGCAGGGACTCGGGTTCGAGTCCAGGTGGCGTTGTTTGCAGCTTGGCGTTGGCTCTCGCACAACAATTCCATCAATTCATTCACGTAATAAGGCTGAGTAGCCTCCGCAGTCGGCGTCCAAGTTTATTACGTCGTTATGCAACCGGTAAAACTCCCATCTAGATCAAGACACGACGCTCACTCTGCACAAGAAAGCGTATTGTACCGTTCTGGCGTGGGAAAACTAAGAGAAATACCGTTGAAAAGCATTCTTGTGACTCAGTGCGTTTGTCTAGTTAATTCTTTCGATATTTGTGTCAACTAACGCCGATATGTAATACGACGATCGCTGTGATAAACATGTTCTTCATTAGCACGGTTGACGGTTGACCTAAACTAGGGAGCGAACTGCGAAGCTTATTCCTGCCACCCACGTTCCAGCGTTCAACTGCCTTTGGTACAGGTGCCTATAGGCCTAGGAGGCTTCGAGCCCCACGACCAGGGGCGGACTGGGACGAAAAGGCCCGGGATGCTGGCTGGCATGTATCAGGGCCCGTACGAGGATGTGTAGCAAAGCAGGGGTCTGGGGCCTTCCCCAGCCGCCGGAGGCGATTTCGCCGAAGGCTATTTTTTTGGGAGAGGGGTTCGTTATATTTTATGGCCTAAAACGCTTTTTTAGGACGCGATTAACAGGCGCCAACTAGTAACACTACCCGAGCTCGCAATTCAAAACTCATGAAAATTATATTCGAGGAAGCCTTACAACCAATAATGTAACTCGCAAGTACCAAATTGACACTCGCACAATGCGAGCTTGTGAGTGGATTTGGCAAGGTGGCGGTCAGCGGCGAGCCTCCATGACGTATACTGGACATTTTGATTGAATCATGCATAACTTTCCAATAATAATGTTATTGAACACATATATTTATATGTTAAATATATTTTGTTTCAAGCTTTCGTGATCCATTGGTATTAATTGAATTAGCTACACATGATAGTCACTAGTTCCTTATGAAAACTGAAAAGTGAGAACACTGAACAACCATTATCTTTTGAAGAGCCGCGCACCTCATGAGTCATCGTTAATATTATCTAATGTATTTTGTTCGTCAACTCTTTTTCGCAGTAAACAAATACACAATCAACCAATCATATATATTTTGTCTGAAACCGAAAGTGAAGCGTGTACAAATGTTCCTCAGGGGTCCGGAATGTCAAATCCTCGTTGTTCAAGGGCTATGTCAAGAATACCTCGCCAATCGGACTCTTGAAGTTGAGGTTATAATGTTGGATTTTATCGTGAGTGTGACACGCTCACAGCAAAAGTGACGTGTTTTTCAACTGTCCTTCATTCTCATCTGTCACGAGTGGTTGTCTTGTGAAGCCTGCATCAATCATCAGTCATCAACCTCCTGTCTTACTCGTCGTCCTCGGAGCCGTTGATTGATGCGACCTGTCAATGTCTTCGGAGCCTCTAGGAGGTTGTGGGTTCGATGGCTGGCTCGTAGTAAAATGTGTTGGCTGTGTACATGGCGTAATATCGCAATCGAGCTCAGAATTCACGTACAGCAAACACTTGTCATTAACAACATATTTATTTGTTATAATAGCATATTAGCAGTATAGTATTCATTGTAAAAATATTCATTTTTAGACTTTATTTCTACTGCTAATAATATGTTATACATTATATTATAGTATTGTCTTCATTTTTTTGTGTGAAATTACTTTTAATTTAATATAATGACTATTTTAAAATTTCTACAGTTTTTTCTACAACATTTCTAGAGCTCTGTATACATATATTTTCGCCTGTGTTCTTCACAACTACATTACATGTCATACGATACGTTCATGTGATCAGCTGGCTGTGCTTAGCGTTTGATGTTTATCATAAATTATTTCAGCCGTGAGAACGTTCATGATAAATACTAGTAATAAAAATCAAAAGCCAAATGAGAAACCGCGAGGCTAATGAAACAACTAAAACCTCCACTCCAAGGCAGTCAATGTGCTTTCCGGTACTGGACAAGTTACCATACAGGGACATGCGAGACTCGGCTTGCAAGCGCCATGTTGGAACGTGAAATTAGTGTTTGTCTTTCTCTAATAGTAATAATAGATAATGACTGCGGTACCCGTACAGGTTTCGAACCCGCTGCCTGGCCGAACCTCGCATTGCCATATCACTCGACACTGTCGAAACTGGTTGTGGAATGTACATAGCAGTTATAAACTGGACACTTATAATCATATTATGCCACTATACCACTTGGAAGAGTAGGTCTATCCGCTTCCGCTAAACTAAATAATTAACAATAAAAATAATATTTTACATCTAAATGGGTTTAGGTTAATGACAAGTTTTCCCAGAACTAACAAGTTAATATGCGCACATATTTATAAATGAGACTAATTATTGTGTTTTTGTTTATTTTTGGATGAGCGTAGCGAGCGAAACGAAGATTCCATTCTACTACACTGGATAAAAAAATCCGGAACGTTTTTCTTTTTTTTGTGTGTGTGTTTGCACGATTCCGGCTAAACCGATACTGAGACTCCAATTGCGATGAAATTTTCTGGAGGCCTTCGAATTCTCTGAACTTAGAACTGCCACCTTTTTGAGCGCAATCAAAAAACTATTTCTCATGAAAATTGCAATTTTACGATTTTCTTCTTTTTTCTTTGTTTTCTGTTTGTATTTTTGTGTTTTTGTTAACACGATTCCGGCTATAAACCGATACTCCAATTTCGATAAAATTTTCTGGAGGCCTTCAAAATCTCTGGACTTAGAACTGCCACGTTTTTGAGCGCAATCGAAAAATTATTTCTCATGAAAATCGCAATTTTACGATATTTTTTCGTTTTTCTTGTTTTTTCTGTTTGTAGTTTTGTGTTTGTTAACACGATTCCGGCTAAACCGATACTCCAATTGCGATTAAATTTTCTGGAGGCCTTTGAAATCTCTGCACTTACAACTGCCACGTTTTTGAGAGCAATCTAAAAAATCTCATGAAAATCGCAATTTTACGATTTTTTTCGATTAAAAAAGAATCTTAAAACATTTCTTCGACTTATAACACCTACATGTTTTATCCGATTGTAATGAATTTTTAACAGAACCTTATCTTTATAATTTTATATATTCGTGTGAAATTTGAGCGCAATCGAAAAATTATTTCTCATGAAAATAGCAATTTTACGCTTTTTTCGCTTAAAAAAAATTTCTTCGACATATAACACCTACATGCTTCACCCGATTGTAATTATTTTTTCACAGAACAACAGAAAATCTGCATTACACAATTGACAGCTCAATGCACCAATTACGCTCATCCAACAACGCGCCTGAAAAAGCGTTTGCAAAGCTTCCTATTTTAAATTTATACGAATATGACAAAATTGTCAAGCATTCTGCCAAAACTCAGATCCATTTCACACCTTGACTTGACCCCATCCCACCCCACACCACTTACCCCACCCGACCCCAAGCACATCGTTTCGCTCTTTCTCGTGAAATTAGCGTGATTTAACGTTATAGATGCGAAGTAACAAGTTCACTATTTTTAAACGCTACTTTGTGGTCTATAATGGCATTCACGCCGACAATTCAGTGGAGGAACATAGGGCCACACTCGACATTGGTCTTTTTCAAGACCCCCAATGTTGCCAATCATAGCTGAAAGGGTGACGAAGCTTTCAATAGAATATTGGTTTACTGCCGTCAGCCACTCAGCCCGTCTTCATTTAGATTCCAACTCGAGAAAAGGTACTGAAAACAACCATGCATATGCCATTGCACTATAACAATAGTTATTTTAACGCTTACATAATTGTAACGTATGTTAATCAATTCCTTGTCAAAAGATGGTTTTGTGAGTGTTGTTAATTTAATTTTTAACTAAATATTAAGATTTGTTCGCAAAATGACTTGGCAATGTATTTACTTATTTTACGTCTACCCTATGCAGTTATAAAAACTGATTTACAAAGGACAACTAAATTAAATTATTATACGCCTATACACATGGATAACGGTGTAAACAAGAGTGAAGGAACATCCTGGATTCGAACGTGGAACGCAGGACAACAGTAATATGAAATCAACCCATGGGTTCTGCAGTGGTTTATAAACTATTGAAGGGTACTTTGTCATTCGTGTAGCATACCGCTACTCCTCTAGACAAGTTAATAATTAGTTATTATTCTGTAATTCGTCGAATATTCAATACACACTTTTGAATGAAACTGATGCTAAAATCGCCTTTCAAAAACTCAAATAACCGGAAAAAGGCAGGCTAGACAGTGTGTGTAGTATAATTTTTACTCGACTCATCAATAATTAAATGATAAGATTAAAATAATATTAGTTACATTACTGGCCAGTGATTGAGTTTTACACAATACATTAATTTATACAGTCTGCGAACCTTTTACAAATGCCAAAAAAACAACCCTTTCGAAAGAATTGGTTGAAGTTGAAGGGATGGAGAGGCGCATGACGAATATAATAGAGGTATTTTACAACCATTTACCCAGGTTTACAATTTAAAATCCAAGATGAAATGGGATGACAGGTGTGGGGTCTCTTGTATAAGTGATAGTTAAATCGTGTCATTTTTTTCATTTACTGATTATATATATATAGTTTATTCAATTCATCAAGTCAAAACAAGGCCTAAAATGTTTTTAAATCGAAATTGTAGCTCAATTCTAAGCGGAATTGCAAAAAAAAATAACATAAACTTTTGATATAATTTAATCGGATATTTCCTTAAAAACGAAGATAAACACTTCTCCAAAAAACGAAAATGCTTAGAAAACTGTAAATAAGACAATGAATTTATTCAAATAGAGATAAGGCTTATCAACTTCACTTTTAGTTTTGAGACGGTATTCGTCTTTTGCACAATGGGGTTCACTTTGATACCAAGCACTCAGTTCAGTTGGAACCCTTTCTAAGGGTTGTACAAAATGCGAATTTGTTGTCCACTGAACAGTCGATGTGAACTCCATTATACTCTTGTGGATGAGTTTTAATTTATTTTTTGTTTCGAATCAACTTGTTTTGTATCTACAACAAATCCCAACTAAATTCCACCGTACGATTTTTCTTGAGGAGGGATACAAAGATGTATCTCACTCCACACCCATGCATCTCGTGTGCCAGTGAGTGCTCGTCGACCGAACCCAATGATGATGGCCCAGCCCGTGTTTGTTTGTTTGTTTTCCCTGTAGTCTAGCGGCGAAGGTAAAAGCAAAAGTGTTTTCTTGAGTCTCGTGCAGGTCTAGGGTGGAACAGCTGTTGTATCTCTCGAGAAGCTTCCTCAGCGAGAGAGAGAGAGAGAGAGAGAGAGAGAGAGAGAGAGAGAGAGAGAGAGAGAGAGAGAACAGGAAACACCTGAGGGGCGAGAGAGAGAGATGGAGAGTGACTCACACAATCGACCCGATGAAGTATTAACGGTCCCGAAAATATCACACCCGGCATGAATGAAACAGAAACATGGCGGCCTACATTCATTCGGCTTTCCGATGAGATGTCATCAATCATGTCTGATGGCACGGCAGCGGTAATGAGCCAGTTGTATTGGCAGCCAAGTTGTTGTTGTTAGTAATTGATTCATTTGTGGGGGTTTCACTGTGCCATTTAGTTCGCACGACTAGCCAATGTAACTAAAATATTTAGAATCATTAGACGCGACATGTAATTTCAGTTTCGCTTTTCATAGTGTAGTTACGCGAAGATGCATTATGCATTGTTTAGATGATATTAATAAAACTATGCGCATACCAGAAGGGCTTATTTGTTTATACATTTGTACTTTTCATTTTCTCTTTTCTTGACATTTAATTAATTGTTTTCGTGGTAAACGATTCCCACACCTTTTGTGACGCTTTCTTGGTTAGTTTTTGCTGTTAGAACAGGAGCCATTTTGCACGGTGTGTATTTATCTAGAACCGTGGCCAATGCATTCATCGTGCAGTTCTAAGTTGTTTTCTGCAGGCTTTGTTGCGGAGTACGTTGTTGCCAAGCGTTGCGCACTGAGTTGCAACAGTGGTCTGGGTTTCAAATTCAGTTTCCATGGTTGTCAGTCATTGGCTCATATTTATGGAACACGATGACGTCACCCGTGGCTATAGGTACGTGTTGTATCATTAGCATGGCTCTATTTCTGATCTATAACCGAGATTATACGGACGTGAACGTGAAGACTTATAATAATAATAATAATTATTATTATGGTGATGCAAGAAATTATATTTAGTTGGGCAATCGAACTGGATACACTGTTGAAATGAAGGCTACAAGCACAGATAATAGAGTACACTACAAGTATAGGCCTACAAACAATCGGGAAGTCAAAACCAGGTCTCCAACTTGCGACCCCCCCCCCCCCTTTGATTTTGTCAATGTGCTCAAACTTTCATTTATTCTCTTTTTATTTGTTTGTTACGCCGTTACATCAAGATATAATTACATTATTTACGAAAAAGAAATACAAAATATTGGACAAAATACAAATTTATTTTTTGCATTTTCTTTGTAAACATAGTTTATTTATTCAGAGATTGAACTCTAATTTATTTGGCTGCTGACCAATTACTATTGGATGACCAGACCACATGGATCCGGCTTACTACAATGAAATAAAAGCACAATGACTTGAAACTAAGAAACTAATTTAAGTTGTTAGTTGTTACACAACATGTGTTGTAAAATAATGATCGAAGCCTTGAGAATTGAAAGAGTTACGTCATCGATTACACTATTGTCAGAACGCAATAATTTGACGTACACCCCAAATAATAACAACCAAATGTGTTTTTCTTTTAGCTTGCCTAACTCCAGCTGCACAGAACGTAATAATTCGCCACGTGAGACGTGATCAGCAACCCGGTTTACATTGTCGTCTTCTCTGTGTTTCAGCTCTTCCTGATCGACTTCGGATTAGCCAAGAAATTCCGCGACACCCGCACAAGACAGCACATAATCTACCGAGAGGACAAGAATCTTACGGGCACGGCTCGGTACGCCTCGATCAACGCTCACCTCGGCATCGAACAGAGGTAGGATAACGTTTCTGGTTCCTTCCACCTTCGACACAAAATTATTTTTTAGTTCAGGCATGCCCGTGGGGTTCGAGGTATATGGGCTATTTTGTTTTAGGTAGGCTATACGTTTATTTCTAAAAAATTTAACTTAGGCTACTTTTTAAAACTTCAATTATTGAGAACTGGAAAGATAACTCTTTCTCAAGTATGGATTCAAACTCTCGCGTCCTTCTCATGTCATAACCATATCCCTACGAATTAGGTCACAAGCGTATAATCTATTGCAATTCCTTGCACGTAGGTGATAACTCATTTCGTATTTTATGTATTTATTTATTTGCTTGTTTATCTTTCGCCGAAGGTAGATTGCCTTGAAGACCATTCGTTACGAGAAGATCTTTCTTCAGGAGACATGTTCAAGGTTAAATAGGTAGCGATGGCGATAAGGCGCTCGCGATAAGAAGCCGAACGTCGGTCTTGTGGATAAGATAAAGAGAGATGAGCCTATATCCTCGTGGTTTCATCACTTTCTTATTCTAGCTTTATGCATTTCGTTTTCACTTTCTCGCGTCGTAAAAAAGAGAAACACAAACCATTCATCATCATGCGATATGGTTTTATTTTATTACTTTCTTCGGATGTACAATTGTTATTTGAAGACGAGTCTGATGTGTCTGACCGAGTCCCCGATCGATGTGTGCAGTTCAGTCACCACCTAAAGTGGACTTCACCTTCACCAAAGATTAATTTCCTCCCCTCGCACGGGCAGAGGACCCTTCCATTGATGATCTCGAAACCCTCAAATTAAATTATTTTCGCTTGAATAGAGATAAATCCATTTTACTTTCATTACGTAAAATGACGTAATTTAAATTTTAAATTTAAATTCTCTTTAATGTTACCTAGTGTTAATAAGTCATATTATGTTACACTGAAATTAAATCATCACGAAAATGTTTTTGAACGCAAAACATTGATTGAGAACTAGCAATTTTAATAAAATAACTGTTTGTAAATAATTGTAACTACGTTATCAAGACGTAGCCCGCCGTTGTTGACTTACCCTGCCTTGCCTAGTGTTATTGCTTCGATTTGTGTTCAAGGCAGCTGATATTTATAATTCGCGGTAAAGGTTGAATTGAATGTACATCTGATTTGCCAACCTCTTTACACACACGTGGAATACCTGCCGCTACGATAAGGCGTGGGCTCAAATCTCGTTCAGGTCATGGATGGATCCGTACTTCATCCTAATCGATCGCTATTATAAGCTATTATACCGTATTATACTCATCAAGAAAACAAGAATATCACTATGATTTCGCTCTACCGACGGGGTGTATAATCCACGACCTCGTATGCCATCATGTTCATAAGTATTATTCACTACAATTCAGAAATTAAAAAAGTCCGCCCCAACCGGGATTCGAACCACGGGTCTCCCGCATTCCAGCCGAGCGTTGAAAAAAACAAAACTGAGATTCCCGGGGTTTCCCGACTTACCAAATCGAGAAATGTTCATAAGTATTTCCTTGGCAATTGCTATTCTTCTCGCACCATGCCATAAACCCCGTGTATTAATTAAATTGTGTCGAGAATGATGGCATCGTAAGTGCTAATCATTCGAGGTCGTTTAGAATCTCAACAACCTTAGCACTCCCAAGTTTAGCCGTGATCAAGTAGTGTGTTTGTAGAGATCTGTTCGGCGTAGGAATGGCTGTCACCTCTCGATACATACATAATATAGTTGCCCAAGCCCAAGCAGGGGAAGCCCAGAATACTCCTGATACCGGAGTCGAACCAGCGACCCTCTGCAAATCATTTCGGTCCTTTAATTTGGATATCTAGGACTTCTGTATATGAAAGAAAAATATTTTAATTTTTAATACACTTGTGCGAAATAGTAAGCTCCAAAAAGAAAGTTTCCAACTAAATTGCATGTAAAATAAAATAACTGGACCATAATATGTTTGGATAAATAAACAGATTACGTAAACGTATATAATGTTATTATTGTAGCATGAATTGTTTCATAAGATATTTACAACAACTTTTGCGTAATCCCCTCAGCTGTCGCGTCAGGAAGGAAGTTGCATTGCTCTACTAGCCGTTACATCTTCCATCCATCCTGTCCACATAGGCCTAGGTGTTGAATATGCTCATACAGGCCTACCGATACTATGTCTGTATAAGACAAGGATTATCCACGATCACTGAATCGTTATCACCGGTTTTGAGAGTCGACTTTTATTACAAGACTTTATATTTTTCTAAATCCAAGCCATAAAATGTTCGTCTTATTGTTGTTTCCTACATCATTCGCTTGAGTTACACACGGACAGTTTATCATCGTATTTTTGAGTTTATAGCCTCTTCTGCGACGACAGTCGACACAGATAATGGCATTATCAGTTCTCTGGTACAGTACAATCACACGGGGCTCACATTTGGTAAATACGAGGGTACATTTTAGGGTTGTTTTCCTTCACCGGCAATAAAAATATGAAGGACGTATACACCATATCATACGATAGTATATTGTTGTTCTAATTCTGAATGCCCTTGATGTAGAGTTGGTTGGGATCCTATCCTATCGAAACGCGTCGAAACGTGGTTGGACTGTTTTCGTTTGTTTAATATACGTTTTACATGTTTGTTTTTATTACGTTGTAAAATGGCAGAGATCTGTATTCACGTAAATGAAACGCAGCCACACGTCGACAAATCTATGTCTATGCCTATGTTTTTTTAAGTGTGAATGTTACTTTTGCGATTTGTCTTGGACCTTGGCTGGTCTATTTTCTCTCCTCCTACAAGACTTCTGCGCGAACGTGGGCGACCGGATAGACTCCATCTATGCGCTACTTATAGACTAACTTTGTTTAGAGTTGCACGTATTTCAATGTGATGTTTAGTTTATACAAACAAACTGCGTCATCTTGTGGGATATCATAGTTTTGATTAGGTAGACCAGGCCAGGCCGCCCTTTGAAGAGGAAGCAGAGGCTACGTTTGCGACTTGAAGGTAATATTTGAGATAGTAAATTACCTTAGGCAGCCTAGTGTGCACTGTGCAGTTATCATTAATTTTTCCCACTTTCACTTCGACTTTATCTGTATGTTTATGATACGTTCGAGCAAGTGTTGCCTTTTCATAGTTGCCAGTCCGCGGTCTATATAACATAACAAACAATACGTACGTTCACTCATCAATTACATGCGTTTATTTTGAAACGTTTGCCCAATGCCCAACCGCTAATCCTGCAATACTTGGCTTATGAATGTGTAAATTGTGACTTTGGAGCTGTCCTAGCAACGAAGCCCGCGGAGTAGCTAAATCTTATTTCAAATTCAGATATCTGGCTGGCCATTGTTCTCGCGTCGATGACTTCGGCGCCGACAGGGTTGGCTTTGTCCGCTTTTATTTCACGTCCCCCACTGACAAATCAGTTGGGTTTCTGTTCTTGAGTAGGTACACTACTCTCTGAATACGAATTTATTTATTTGCAATTATTTTCAGTCGGTTTCTAAATTAACGAATGCCCTAGGCTATTTGATTTACCGTATGGTGGGGTTTGGATAACATTTGTACCTTGTGCACTACGAATGCGCTGCGGTTGTATTTTACATAGGAGTTTGATTGGATTGGATTTGATTGTTATACAGTTGTATTGATTTGATTGATTGTAAACATGTTCCACTACTCTACGAGACGCACTCGGCGGACGTATTTTTTTCTTCTGAACTGTCCAAATGCTACTGTGACCAAAAATTATATAGATAGCTTGAAACGATTCTTTCCGTGTCTGTGGGCTGACAATCAACATTAGCAAAACGTCGTCTTATGATGTTGGGTTCGTACGCCACATGATTGCACTGCATGAGCCAGCCGTGAGCCGACTGCAAGTACCGTAGTCACAACGGTTGTGAGCTGAGCTGTCCGGACCGGCTCGAGGCGAGGGCGGGTGTTTTCAGTCCGGACAGTAGAGCGGGGACAAGATGAAGGTGGCAACCAGCAACACGCAACAGGTCTTTGCCCGTATTGCGCTCGCCATAGCTCGACAAGCTGCAAGCGAACCTCGCCAATTGCTCGCTTTCGGTGTGAAAACATGGGAAATGAGTAACTCACGTATGGTGCATCCAACTTCCAAGTAATTACAGCCTAGCCTCGCGTTCAGAGTCAAGAGTCTGTAATGCATGACGCCCCAACACGACTATTATGAGTTTCTTTTTCAAACCGGTCAAATTATGATTGCATTTTATACGATCCGTCTGTTTTTGTTGCTTTGCTGAAAGCTGCACGAAAGATGCGTAGGCAACTTTTGCCCAATGTGCCCAAGTGTAGGCTTCAAACCATGGCCAAACAACTTCTCTGTTGCATCGTCCATGTCCGCGGGGTCTAGCGGCGAGGGCGACGGTTGTTGCTTTAGAATGAACCAAACCTACGGAAGAAATGATCGCAGATCTGCTGATTTTTAATTAAAATCATGCGCGAGATGCAATGATAGCCATGATTAAGTTGGTTGGCGTTTTACTTTTGTACGGTCTCCTCACCATATGCTGTCGTTCTAGTTGGCGCATACGGACAGCGCTACTTGGAAGTTTGAAGGGTCGTTGTTCTGAACATGTTTTTTCTTGTGGTTGTGGGAATTTACATTCCTGGGATTTCGGTGGTTTTGTCAAATATCTCGCCCCGTTACTATACGTCTCAATGAAAATCATTTGATACTATTTTTAGAATCTATTCAGTTGTTAATTTTCTTCGGCTCTTTTGGAGCATTGCGAATTGCAGTTCAGCAACTGCAACTGTCATAACTGTGAACAACAACTGTTTACAAATTGCTGAATTCTGAAATCTGATGCTGTTTCCTGAAGACTTTATCATCAGTGGCTTGCCCTTCCCAAGCGATTTGAGCTCGCTCCGAATCCAATGAAGTAATGCTATGCGAGTCACATTCATTTGTCTCTAATTCACATTTCCAATGTTTATATGAGATATCATAACATGCTAGTTGGACCTCATAAAAACTGCTAGCTCATGTTGCACTATCATGTCCAGAGACTTACACCGGCACGCCTTCATCAACATGTTGTCAATTGATCATTTTCAGATATTTTGTTGAAATGAAATGCATAAAACCCTGAAGAATGAATTATGCCATTGAGAAGTAAGATCTGTAGTAATTGACGTAACTCTTGTAATGCAATCAATTTGAACCTGCACCAGCTAGCTATTTGACACAATCACAAGTCAAGGTATTACCAAACACAATGTACAATGCAAGCTTGTTGTTGTGGAGGGCAGGAAGTTTCATGGTGGACAAGCCAGCACACTTGGCTTCAACTACATATAGTTCACAACAGCTGGTCAGCCGGTGGGTGGGGCGTAACCAGGCTTAGTAGATCCTCCGGACTGACCGTTATATTACACACACAAAACACAGACTGTGTTTATGTATTTATAGAATATTTTGTTGTTGGTTAAAGTACCGATTTCACACGATCAATCAAAATTTTGTACCAACGTCTTTCTATAATATCATATCAATTTCAAATCGATTGTTATTTTGCAATGGGAGTGTCATTATTATTATTTTTATTCAAGATTAAAAACTGGGTTTATCATTGTACCGCTATAAAAAAATGTGTGCACACAAAACATAATACTAAATTTAGCAGCTAGTTTATTAAGCCAGTGACCTGAAAACCACCTTCAATCTCGTACAATTTGTCGCAGGTGTAATTGTAGCTTGCTTGACTATAATAGTTCTCCGATAAAAAATTGTCGGTGCTGTTTTATTTTTGATTAAACTTCCAACGAGTTACCATAAGGAGTGATCTTACCTATTACCTAATGTCTTGCCGATGCTGCCTACGCTGCTAGGGCAATAAAAAGTAATTTCTGATGGAGAGACCTCGATTCGCCGTCGATGTGATCTCAAGTGTAACGACAGTGTTGCCGAGTTGAGCGTCCTGGCCACGGACAGGGTTCAGGCTTAGCGCAGGTTTAATTTGTTACCCTCTTCAGCTAGTTGATTGGAAAGTAAAAGCGAGTGCTTCGTGCGTGTACATAGCTGCCGGTCTGTTTTCCATTGACTGTAATTTAACACTTATTTTGACTGGTCGACTTTTTCTTAAATATCACCTTTCTCTGCTTGGTGTCTAGTTTTATGAAAGCATGACTCACTGTCGTTGTGTGATGTTTTTGCAAGGTAGTTCGAATGGCGTTAATTTTCTTATGTAATCTTCCAATTTAGACGCAGGTTAACTCAAATCATCCATCCGATTATAAATAAAGCCCAGAGGGCTGGGTAGGCCCCCCAAATAAAAAAATCAGGTCAGCACTGAATGTCTCATTAATATTTTACAAATACACACATACAATACAACATGCAAATAAGTAAACAAAATGAATGTTTTTTAGAGTCTACCCACTCAGTTATACAACTGATTTTCAGTGGGGGACTTTAAATCAAAGCGACCAAGCCAACCCTGTAGGCCCCGGCGCAATCGACGAGTGAGCAAACCAACCAAAGATCGATATTTTTAATAGGAAATATAGCAATCAGTGGTATGGACAGTGCTAACACCCGCAAATCAACGCCCGAATCAACAAGGCCGATGCAGAACAACTCTGAACCGATTATGTGCGTCGTTGCTAGGACGCCTCCAAAGTCACCATCCACAAACTCCTAAGACAAGAACTGATGGACTTAAGTCCAAATCAGAAGTTAAAAAACTTCTGACTTAAGCGGGAATCGAACCCTGGACCTTCTGCATTGGAAGCAGATGCGCTAACAAGACCAACGAGCCACACATATATATACACACATACATATACATTTTCTTCTTGCCCAGTTACCCATAGCACTGAATGTCTCATTAATATTTTACAAGGTACACATGCATAATAAATTGAATTTAAATGTACCCCTCCCTATACAAGCACATATAAATCAAATATACACATACAACATATACATAGACATTTTATCCGTGCCCAGTTGCCCAAAATATGATTTGAGATACTTTAGTAGGCCACCTAATTGTAATTGTAGAACAATTAATTATAAACTAGGAAACGCTCAGTTGGACGCGTTGATAAGCGAGCACGTGCCCAACACTGCACATTTTTTTAAATTTTAAAATTTGCGACGTTTGCTGTCCACTGGGCCATGTTTCCAATATTATTTATTATTGCCAAGGTAATTGGGTAAACCCGTGGGTTAACCTTTACTTTGTTGATAAAATTCACCGCCATCTAGAAGACCTTGACATCATTTCCTTGGGAAAACTAAATAATACACTGCTTCCTCGATAGTATTTTGATTACTTCTAGGTGGCAGTGCATAGTGCGAATTTTCGTTGCCATGGTAACGATACTTTTGTTATTATGTAATTTCCATCTACACTACTTATCGGATCAAAATAAAATTAACATATTCGTGACCGGACGGACATTCTAAATAATTGGCCACCTCAGATTTTGTCGCAGTTTAGTTTGAAAAAAAAAACTTTCGCTTAACTTAATGTAACTTTATAACTTTTTGAACGATTTTGCCACAAAACTAATGGCATAATGCAGATCGAAGTTTGCGGATGGTCAAAATTTCAACTCGATCCGAACCTCCGTTTGACCGCTATCATGAGCCAAAAAAGCTGCGCGACTTTCCGTTGCCATGGTACGGTACTTTGTTATAATGTAATTTCCATCTACACTACTTGTCGGATCAAATAAATTAACATATTCGTGACCGGACGGACATTCTAAATGATTTGGCCACCTCAGATTTTGACGCCGTTAAGTTTGAAAAAAAAACTTTCGATTAACTTTAATGTAACTTTTTAACTTTGTGCCCGATTTTGCCACAAAACTAATGACATTCAATCTAGTACGAAGCTTGCGGATGGTGAAAATTTCAACTCGATCCGAGCCTCCGTTCGAACGTTATCGCGAGACATACAAACAAAAAAAAAAAAAAACAAACAAACAAACAAACAAACAAAAAACTAAAAAACAAAACCAGTGACTAATTTTTCCCGGCAGAGTCAAATGGAAACGCTCGCTTAATTAATTTAATGCCACTTCACCCAACCTGGTAAATATCACTAGTTTCCATGCTCTTCATCAATCTAGAAATAAGTTTGTAATATTTCACTACAGATCTCCCAACACTACAAAAGCAATGGTCATAACGGACGAGTCCAAGTAAACTAAAATGCAGGTGGTTGGAGTGTTGGCGCTCGTACTGCGAGTGACCTGCAGATAAAAGTGGAAGTGCGGGGTGGCGACTGGCGAGGTGATATTTATCTTTGACCATGAGCCGAGATTATGTTCCTCGTGGCTGCTGACGAGAACTAAGCCAATATGGCGTCTCGAACTCTACCTGGAGGCACACACATCTATTGGAGCAGGCAATATGCTGATTACTAAGAGAAGTTGTCATTTTTCTCGAAACGCATATTTTTGCTTGTCCGAGTGTTATATTTGTGCATAGTTTCAAGGCACAGTCTTCTAAACTAGGGAAACGCCAAAGTCGTTGTTGGACGAGTGAGTGAGCCATGTGTTGAGTACCCGGTAACATTTCTTTTTTCCCTTACCTTAGGCCTCCCTTTAGCCATCATAGGCTACAGTGGAGCATTTTGGCCTAAACTATGGCCTAAACTTTTACACAACTCCCGGACCAACAATCTGCAGTCACACGGAATATTCATTTGAAGACTGCCAACAACAGCAACCTCCGGCACAGTGATTTCCACCAATACCCTATTATTTATACGAATATAATTATCAAACTTAAATGCAAATGTTCCCGGGTCGGGTACTCACCACATGACTCGCTTACTCGTCTAACTACGACTTTGGCGTTTCCCTAGTCTAGTTGGCTAAAGCGCCCTTGTAGCCGAAATGTGGGAGACGTGGGTTCAATCCCCTGGTCGGGAAAGATTTTGTAATTTCTAGATTGTATTTAAAAAAGAATTAAACATGTTTTGAAATGCATATAACGCAGTGTAGTCCATCATCTGTGGCAATAGGGCCTACAATGGGAAACATAGCCAGTACGAAATACGTGAAAATATTGCAAGGTTTACTCAATCTACGAGCGGAATTTGGGGGTACCTTGACGTCCAACATTCGACAGACCTTGCATGGGCACGGCATTACACGGCCAGGCGAAAAACAAACAAAAATATATTTTCAAAATCTAAAACATTGTCGTTAAAATAATTTCTAAACATTGGAAGTCTATTTTTCAATTATCATTTCTTGTAGGTTTAAATCGCAATGAATCTTGCTGATTTTGTTAGCAGTTCTCAATAAACTCGTACCGGATGTCTGTTTAAAATTTCAGCGCAATCTGTTCAGCGATTCGGCTGATTTTCAACGTACACACACACACACACGCACGCACGCAGAAAAACAATTAGGGCCGTTTAAGTCGAATGGAAATCACTACGTTCGCTACGCTCACTCGTTCAATGACCATTGTAGATTGTTCTAGTATCTATTTGAAACTTAAAATAAGCAGATTTAAGCCGATAAGAAATTCACCAAAACACACATTTTTGTAAATTTCAGCATCGAAAACTAAAAAAAATTGTGTAAGGTCATAGGTACAACATATAATTTTTTTAACTGTCATTTTAGTGTAGTACTAGGAAAACGCCAAAGTCGTTGTTAGACGAGTGAGTGAGCCGAGTACCCGGTAACATTCCCTTTTCTCCCTCTATACCTAAGACTGGATCTAGACAGCGTTGGTCTTTCCACCCTAACCTATCATATGCTAGAGTGGCGCATTATGGCCTTACAGTTGACGCGCCCTTATACCAACTAAACTTAAAAACCCTATTATTTATACCTATAATATATCAATCAACTTGTATGCAGAACACGTGACTCGCTCACTCGTCTAACAAGGACTTTGGCATTTTCCTAGTCTAGTTGGCTAAGGGACCCTTACACCCGAAATGTGGGAGACCTGGGTTCAATCCCCTGGTCGGGAAAGATTTTGTAATTGTGGATTTTATTTTAAAAATTATTAAACATGTTTTGAAACGCATATAACACAACTGTGACAATACTATGGAAAACATAGCCAGTACGAAATACGTGTAAAGATTGCAAGGTTAATTCAATCTCCCAGCTCTATTTGGGGGTACCTTGAGCGTGAAAGAATCGATACACCTTGGGCACTGCATTTTCACAGCCATACAAAAAACCAAACAATTTTTTTTTTCAAAAACAAAATCATTGTCTTTAAAATAATTCCTACACATTTCGCAGCCTTTTTTTTCTATTTATTATTTCTTGTAGGTTTTAATCGCAATGGATCTAGCTGATTTCGTTAGTTGTTCTCAGTAAACTCATACCGGATGTCTGTTAAAAATTTCAGCGCAATATATTCAGCGATTCGGCTGCTTTTCGACGCATACACACACACAGAATCACGGAAGTGCCATATTTCTTGAATTGTATCCTCAGTTGCTCCGCTCCCTCGTCTAATTATGTTCTGGATTATGTGGTAAAAAATAATTTTGGGTGGTAGTAGCCCCAATAAATATATAAAATTAATATTTTCAGTCTATTTAATATCACACAATTCTTTGTAAGTGTATTATAAAAACGGTGTTTCTATTTTTCATGTTTACTTCCCAAGTCCACTCTAGTCATTTGATGAAGGCATTTGGTTCATTATTTAAAATACATTATTATTCAAAATAAGCACCAAAGGTACAGGGCCAAAAATTGTGTGCACTTTACTGACATTTGAAAGTAACAATGAACTTGTTTTGTTCCCTTAGTCGTCGAGACGACATGGAATCGCTCGGCTACGTACTAATGTACTTCAACAGAGGGAGCTTGCCGTGGCAAGGGCTCAAAGCTGCCACCAAAAAGCAGAAGTATGAGAAAATCAGCGAAAAGAAAATGTCAACGCCCGTTGAAGTTTTGTGCAAGGTAATGATGCCCCACTCAGCTTAGACAAGCGTTTTTACTTGCCTACTGCAATATAAGCGACACTAAAGATCAAAACATTTGATTAAGGAGTAGTATTTATTATACCTACTTGAAGAAATATTTACTTCATTATTAATAGTTAACTTGAAACAATATTCCAAACAAACATCCAATAAAATCCCAACATTCATTATGCATTCAATGTTTCTACATTAAAGTAGTAAATAAGAAAGTTTTATATTTTGGTTCCATAACAAGTAGTTGACACATATTTGTTAGGTAAACAATTTGGATTCCCCTCCATTGCGGATTTGAATATAACCTAATACCCTAGGCTATCTCTTGAATAGAATTTTATTTGCTTTCTTTTTACTTACACTTCATGTAATCATTTTTATTACCTAATACAGTAGACCCCCGCTAATCGGGGCTAATTGTGTTCCGATACTGCCCCGCGTAACGAAAACACCTGAGGTGTTTGTTGTATTGCCTTGTATGTAATAGGAACAGTTTTAAAACTTTTCTGAAGGTTGCCTTTTGTTTGTTACTAGTCGTAAAAGGAAAGATAATATGATAAGTGGAAGATAATGGGAGACGAGACTGTAGACTGAATGCTGACTGAGAGTCCAGTGAGTTCTGTTTTAAGTATGAATACGTCATGAGTTGGCTTGCGTCTCCACAGCAGTTGCTCTGGTGCAGGCTAGGCTGTTGCACTAGTGTAGGCCTACATTTTAAAAAGACGCAAGGAAACCAGTTTTTCTATTATTTAGGAAGATCCAATTATTAAAGTGTGTTCTGGCCCAGCCTGAATTGTCCAGAAACCCCAAATTACTCGAGGCCAAATTAGCGGTGCTAGTGGCAGATCCAGGGGGTGTGCGGTAGGGGCGATCCCCCCACCCCCCACCCCTCACAGAGGTCCTGGATCCGCCCCTGAGCGGGCCTCTACTGTACGGTATACAATTGGTGCAATGAGAAGTCATCGATGTTATGGAATGTGATAGAAGGAAGGGAAAAAGACCACCTAAAATGAAAATCTGTGTGGGAGTAACATTTCTAAAATTCTGTGATTATTTTAGAATTTGATTTTTCGTCAACAAAATTAACATAATCATCCTAGATTCCTAGCCTGGGTTAATACAATTGTAACAAACAAACAAACAAAGTATAAAATCTAGTTTATATTGGCCTTTATTAATTGTCCTAGTACTACTGAAGGGGGTTACAGAAAATAGTTGCCCATTATCTGTGGTTACAGTAAGTACAATCTCAACAAATTGAATTTCTACAATATGGTTCGAATTAAAATTAAATGGCATGAGTTTGGCCCTGCTATAAAAATCATGGCCCAAATCACGTGAAACAAGTGAAGGTAGATTGGCCTAGTCACCTAGGTCCTTTTCTCGTCTTCTTTCATATGCCCACTATTGACATTATTCATATCATCATGTTTTTCTAGTTAGCCAGTAGATAGGACTCCTGTCCCCTCCGATCCATGCCATTTGGCATTTTGTCCCGGATTCAACCTTGATATACATGTACCTACAATGTACATTCAAGAAGATGTTTCCTGTCTTGTTCGCCAGCTCCACACATCCAACAGACACTAGATTCAAAAACTCCAAATCTATGGAGGTGCTTTCCAAGCAAGTCATGTCCTGTTTGAAACTAGAATTGAGCTGTTTCTTTTCTATTCTATTCTATTCACTTACGTTTACCAGTCGACCTCATTTTAGTGTTCTCTTCCCATTCCTTGTCCTTCCCCATGTCAATGCATGCAGGTGAATTTTTTTAAAGATTTGTGTGGCAGTATTGGTTTTGTTTGTGTCCTGTAACTATGGAAATTATGCACGTAGCATGTCATACCAGCAACTTAAAAAATTAAACCTTCTACCATTGACCCTCTTTGTAGAAAGTAGAAACTAATGATGTTAGCTGGTATATCAAAATGCCAAGTATAAATTGAGGATGCCTACCTGTAGAATTTATTAAATTGTCTTGGATGAGTCATTATTGCAATTGCTCCCCGGATGGTAGATCTAGATATTCTGAATGTAACTGGGAAACTCTGATTGGCAGGGATTTCCGGCCGAGTTTGCCATGTACTTGAACTATTGCCGGGGTCTCCGCTTCGAGGAGGGTCCCGACTACATGTACCTCCGTCAGTTGTTCCGCATCCTCTTCCGGACGTTGAACCACCAGTACGACTACACGTTCGACTGGACCATGCTGAAGCAGAAGGCGGCTTCAAGCGGGGCGGGGGCTGTGGGGGCGACGGGGACAACCCCCGGCATCGCGGCGCCAGGTGAGAAGTCCACGGTTGCCGCCATTCCCTCGTCCACCACAGCCAAGGAGAGGGGAGACAAGCTTTAAAAACAATACTTTATTTTCACGCAAAAAAAGATACACCAAAAATCCCCAAGTGCCATTTTTGTTCCGTAAAATCGAGAAGATAGTTTCTTTTGTAAATTACCGATACGTACGATTGTGGCTCCCGTAGCGAAATGATTAAACTTTGATATTCATATAAGCGTTGTTTGTTTTATAAAGTCATTAAATTTGAATAGCACTCGTGTATATACTCGCGTTTTTGGAATTTACCGGCCATTTCCAATAATTAAATCATGTACAAAACCTCAATTTTAATGAGGTACTCACAATTAGCTGAACAATGTCTCCCTTATAACTGTGTGTACTAAAATGTTTTGTAAGAGTGCTGGCTGGCATTTCTAGAGTGCCGACGGTACTATTTCAATGTTCACAGGCCATCAATGCCTCAAGGCAATTTGGTTTGTTTTATCCTATTTAAACAAAAATTGTTAGCTCTATAGACCTAGGTACTTATTCTGTTCAGTACTCAAACTTCACGGAACAGAATCTGGACTATTTTGATTTTTAAAAACTGATAACCTACTACTAATTAGTAAATTGATGAGTATTCCTATAATATCGGTTGTTCATCTAGGCTTACCCACCAACAAAGCTGTGGCCAAGTGGCTCTACTGGCAACACATTATCAGCACTGGCAATTCCTAGCCATCCCTTCCACATCCAGCTTGGCAATCTTGATTGTTTTTCATTGGGAAGCTTTGCACTAATTGATTCACAAACCATTTGCACTTGCACATTAGGCTATTTATAATAACAGGTGCATTAGTACATGACTTCATTTCATAGACAGAAAAGAGGAATGAACATGGCGCATTGATTGTTAACGACTTTGTAAATACACGGTGTATAGTTGTCGAAAACGGTCTATTGTCGAATGATAATGGGGAGTTCAATGTATTTCTCAAGTTAGCTTGTCTTGTTGAAGATATGTGTGAAATCAGTCTAGGCCCACGGTACCCTTTGAACCTTCTTTGTATGTTGATGTCACTGTACAGTGTACAGCCAACCCCCATTTATACATACTAATTTTCAAGCAATTGTCCGTTCAATCTATGGAGCCTTGACGCTAAAGGCCTTGACGCATTGCAAGATGTAATATTATTCAATTAGTTTGGAAAAGGCAGTTACACATACATTTTTGTTCAACCTATCAAACCATGGATCTATTGCAATTTAATTGTTCACTTTTCTTATGATTCTGTACATATTTTGGCCTAAGCTCCTTCAATTATTAGGCCTTCATACCACAAATTCTATTGTTTCCAAACCTGGTTCCAGTAGTAGAACAGCTGTTTTGTTAAATACAAAAATTACACTAATCTCTTAATGTAGTTTAAATAATCTTCATTCACCTCTGTATATAGGCTACTATGAAACATCATTACTTAAATCTTAAGTTTGCAAATATTTTGGTTATTTGTTGCCATTTCAATGTTTCCATTTGTAGTAAATATACTTTGGAAAATAAAAACTGTCTTTAATAACTTATTGTGTTTTTTTGCACTAACAGTCTATCCAAAATTAATATATAGGCCCTACCCAAGATATCAAATCATAATTTGTAAAGCCATAGTAATGGTGCTGAGTTCTGTAACTGGGAGTGATTCACCTGGATAGACTATAGCCTACTACATAGGTAATAAAAATAATGACTAGACATGATTTGGTATTGATTGATCTTAGTGCAAAAGAATTCAATAAAACTTATTTATTTAGTGCATCTACTGTAATATATTGTGTTCACTGAAATGTAGGTCATGCCAGTATTTAGATATCACTTCACATATACGTACTACTGTAATAAAGTTATTCTCTGAATTGTGATAAGTTATATGCATGGTTGTGGTTCTGGTACAGTCGAGCCCTCATTTATAAAAACTCCCCATTAAACGTGAGAGCATATTTTTATGTAGGCTACCTCTATTATGCACTAGTATACTGTAGTTCTTCAACTAATAGTTGACTCAATAGTCAATATACATTAAGTAAGGGTACATTTCAAAGTCTGGTTTAAGCAATGTAATTTTCAATCCCCTTCAAATTTGCTGAATTTTATATGCAGTGGCGGCTTTTAGCACACCTGATCAGTCAGGAATAAAGCCTTTCAGACCCAAATTTATTTTATATCTCTACTTTATTTTTATAGTATCTTCCGTACTAAGTAGCGTAAGTAGTACTACTTTTAAAACTTACACAAGTGGGGGTAATTGGAAATAACTAAAAAAATAATGTTGAAACGCATTTAACTACGATTGCTCTAAAGGGCCCTTTATACAAACAATATTAATTGAGCTAGCAACAGCATTTCACGAACGCTACTGGCTATCATTTTGGATAGCTAGGACGAAAAATGATTGAAGAATCAAGCTTTCGGCATGCCGCATAGGAGAAAAAAAAAGCAACAGCAACATTTCGTTGGGCAATGTGTTGACATCGTGCACATGGTCCGGCAATCAATCGCAGCTGCCATAACTTCACCTGTTGGAATAATTGTTGAACTACCACATAACTCATGGCGCTACCTATTGATAAAAATTCATAATAACTAATAAGCTATAAGTCGATGATGACGTTTCGACTTTTCGACTTATTTGCGATCTTCAACCTTCCTAGTTCCACAACAAACAAGATTTTATATCTAAATCGTGGTGCGTTTACTGTTCGGCGTTTCACGCAGCCCGGCAGCCAATAAGTTGTTTTTTGACATAAAATGCCGTTGTAAACATAACCTCATCTGATTCTGACGCTACTGGTGCACCTTTAAGACTGTATGTCAAGCTCGGGCCAACTTTTTTTACAATGTTAAATGCCCATTTAAAAAACCGCTCGACCGTCAAAGCCAGCTAATTTCACATACAGATCGTACTGCTTTTTGACCTTTAATTTTCATCATAAAAATCTGCATTTTTGGGAGTCTGTTCACAAAGGATGAGCGCGTGTCTCTATTAAAGCCGATTTTGAAATTTCAAATAATTGTCTCTTACACAAAATTGGGAAATTACTATAAATTAACTGTTTGGTGTCATATTTACGGTCAGTTAACAAGAAAAGAGAGCAGTACTATTTGGAAAATGTGCCTTGATACACGACTAGTTCACATTCTTACTTAACATTTTGGTGAAAACCACAACTCGATAGGACAAATGATAGAGCTTCCAAGTGATCCTGAGTTTACCTCTGCGTTCTGCGTCAAAGCCTGGTTTTCTCGAGCTTAGCCAACAGTCTTAAGAGGAGTGGCTGAGGCTGGCGCGGAGACGAGTTTTCTAGTTCTAGTTTCTTTTCTAGTTTCTAGTTCTAGTTTTTTCGGGTAAACGGTTAATAACACCGCTATCAAATTTCACACTAATGTTAATAAAAAATAAATCCATGCTATTCAGTACGCGTATTCCTAAATGATTGCATTGATTTTGAATTACAAATTAGTAAAATCACTTAAATTTACTCCATTTTGGTCAACTTTGGGAATTTATTCCAAGTGTACAGATTTTTTTAAACATGCAGGTTAATTTGGTTTTGTCGTAAGATAAACAGTTTGGTGGGAATTTCCGGTAGTGGAATCCATGTTTTGGATTTCCCATTTTTTCACGTTTTGGACTTAGGTCTCGCAATGGATCTTTAAGGTTTATTTTTTGCAACCAATTGCGGATATCAATATAAAAGTACTTTATTAACATCCATGCAAAATTTGGTAATGATATTACCAACCGTTCAGCAGAAATCATCAACACCTGGGTGCGCGCATTTGAGTTGGGCCAAGCTCAGCGTCCCCTCTTAATCGTAGGATATCTACAAGAAATGTTGTTGAGAAATGTTTTCCCATCCTTGCTACTTTATCCTCAAAGTCACAGCAGCGACGCGTCGCTATGCTCTACTATTTGACGAGTCACAGGAAACACATCGTCACACTCAACGCACCTACCGCATCGCGTGAAACGCTGAACACTCAATGCACCTTTAATATTTAGGACCTACAAAGGCAAACAACATTGACAGACCCGAAACATAGGCCCGCAAAAAATTACGTAGATCTAATATGACAGTCGACAGTCTATTTTTATTCAAACTCTACGACATGGCATGTTATGTGTTCGTAGAAATTCGATAGTCAAAGAAATGTTCCCGTGACATCATACCGTTCATTCATTGGTTGACTGCTAACAATATTGCTGGAGAGGAGAGCAGAGCGTTATTGCTAGTAACAGCAATTTTTCATAGGGCTTGTACCTATATGCATTATATAGGAAATGAGTGTATCCAACATGGAGTCATTAATTGGGGCAATGCATTGCTATTTGCTAGCAATTAATTGCTCGTGTAAAGGGTCTTTAAAGCCATATTCTCACATTGAAATGTTTCTTACTTATGTTAAACCTAAATTTATTTTATAAATTTAGGAAAAAAATGAAAGAAATCGGTCAATATTTAAACATGGTATGACCAATATTGTGGAAATTGTACAGTGCGTGACGTCACCACTCGTGACGTAGTTGGATGCCTAGTGAGCTTCGCTACCGATCGACTCGACTGAATGCGGCCGCTTCACCGCCCGCCCATTCAATACCATCGGGCACGGGACGGGTCAGTTGAAAAGTGTTTGTTCTAAGTACAGGATGTTAGGATTAGCTCCCTTCTCTCTCTTTGTATGATACACATATTACCATAAACTTTTAAAAAACAACTAGAACCTAGAAGAAGACAAAATCCACACTTCAACTAGGTAGGGGTATGTTTGTAAACTGTAGTCACTGAGCCATCCGTACTCTACACATATCCTGACAAACCTTGTAATGCTATTCACTTATCACATTAATTAAATTAGTACATAAAACACTTGTTGAGCTGTCACTGTGCTAGAACAAATCTGCGAATGCTCCATCCACACAGAATGTCAACCGCTTACTAATTCAACACGTGTTCTAACCGAGTGTCTAGCCTCGCCCGGCCGGCTCGGTCAGCTCAGCAGGCATCCACCAACGTCACATGCCCCCAGGCGCGTGTCAAAACAAACCATTATAGTAGGGTAGGGTGTAGGCCTCATCTAGGGTTGCCACAATTTCCAGCATTCTTATTTTGTGTACATCTTCTTGTATTAAAAAAATACTTCATCCAATGTGATTTAAGAGTCTTTACTAGACAAATATGACCTTGACACGCCCGTAAGCACTCAAATTCAGATGTACAACGCTCTGGAGAAAAATTGAAACGACATACGGGAATTCTAAAATGCACAAGACACAGATATTTTTATGCAGAAGAACATACAACAAACAGAATTGATTTATGTAATAAACTCTACTACATACTATGGTTACGCATAAAGTCAACGCGACGGGAGCAACCTCTTCTTGTTCCCGTTGCGTCGACTTTATGCGTAACCATGGTGTATTGTAGGGTTTATTAACACACATCAATTCTGTTTGTTGCATGTTGTTCTGCATAAAAATATCTGTGTCTTGTGCATTTTAGAATTCACATAGGACGTTTCAATTTTTCTCCAGAGCGTTGTACATCTGAATTTTAGTGCTTACAAGCGTGCCGTGTACATGTCTGTCTCGTGAACACTCATAATGACTTTAAGTAACACGCAACGCAAGTGACAGTGCAGTCGACATCTTTGGTGTATTCGGCTCTACTAAAAAATGGAATTAAAAAATATGAAATTATTTTCATAACTATCTTAAATTGAGCAAAATCAAACTACTATGAACAAAATGTTCATGGAGGCTGTGCCCCCAAACCCCCATGATGTAGTCTATTGGTTAAAGCATTCGACCTATCAAATTACACACCTGCAATGGTGCCATGAGGGTATATGCGAGTATTTGGCGCAAACCCAAAACAAAATAGGTGTATAAAAAGGAAAAACAAATCATGAGGGTATACGATGTATACTCGTATACATAAATTCTCTTAGTACAAATGAGGAAATCCAATTCCAAGTCAAAGCACAAAACCTATAATTTTGCAATCACACAATAATCGTCACCATAACAAAATTATAAAAAAAAACATGCATAAAGCTTTTTAAAATCCACACTCATAGATTCGGAAAAAAATCCGCGGTTGTGCGCCCCGGACCCGCACTAGCTGGGGGGGGGGGGGGGACAGCCAGCCCAGCCCCCAATTGTACAAAATCATGTACTTTCCTCACGAAAGAGCGTAGACAACGGTGGCGAAGACACTGCACACCTGATACTCAGTTGAAAAGCTGCCACTGTATGTATTTAGGTATTAATAATGGCTTGACTGTACTTGTATGCCAACACAATTCTGCAAATTATAGGTCATATCTAAAATTTGAAAATTTCTTTAAATCAATTTTCAAATCTATGTCTGACCTATGATTAAGTAAATACAATATATTATTTATTTATACGAGCTTGAGCATTTTCTTTGTAGTTACGTAGCTTGCGTTACACTGGGTGTCTTCCTTTTGTTTTGCTTTCTATTCTGTTTTGGCATACATCAGCCTGTTTGCTTACCTTTATTCACCGGAATTTGTGTGGGGGTGCTTCATTTCTTGCCTTTGTGTGTGCCACAGAATGTTTCCAAAATTTACAAAGATTATGGTGTTATCTCTAAAATGTGCAAAAGTTGAATTGTTCTATATTACGTAGGCCTGTTATAAGATAGATTTACAAAGCTATACAAGGAACCTAAATCATGATTAATAAGCCAACTATAAACTGGCAGGTCACGGCAGTTCACTTCTGTGTGATGAATACTGTGAGTGTAGACTGTGTAGACTGTGAGTTCAACTATGAAAGTGATGTCACAATCAGGCGACAGTTGAGCTGTGAGCTAGCAGACTAAAGGCTCTTAATAGCATTGGGATTCAGTCATCTAAACTATGTTTGTAGACGACATGGAAAAATAATTTATTTGTACTACTTCTTTGATTTTTTGATGAGTGATGACTTATTACTAGAGGTAGTGAGAAATGGTTATATAAAAATTAAAAACCCAAATTTCGTTTTAAAACCCAAATTTCGCGTTTTTCGCAATTTCATTTAAATGGTCAAAAACATACTATACATATAATATATTTAAAAAAAAAAAAAATTAAATCAAAATTTAAAAAAAGGAGCCCTTTAAGTAGAGATGACATTCTTCCAATGAGTGAGAATCGATCATTATGACCCACAAATGTATTCAGAATCGATTCCCAAGCAAAAATAAATATTTGTACGCACCATTATTTTGGTGGACTATTGCCGCGGAGTCCGTAATACGCGTAGTTATTTTGGCGGTCTATTTCCGTGGAGCCCGTGACGTCACGAAACGATGTCCCGCCCGCTGCGCGCGTAATGTTCGGTCTGGGCCGGCACCTCCACCAAAATTCACCAAAATTCTGGACCGGCACCTCCACCATTCCCCACATTTTGAGTTTGAGTACTAACATGTTTAATTTCGCGAGTTAATTCGCGTTTTGACCAGTTGTACAATTTTGTTCGTTATTTCGCGATATACACGAGATTTCGTGAAATTCGCGTTTTCAAAATGTGTTTTTTCCATCTCTAAATGATGTAATTCATCGACAATATTACATTTTAGGCAATAAAATGGATATTTAAAAAAATTCGCAAATTTCGTTATCACCATTTTTCACTACCTCTACTTATTACTAGGAAGGTTAATACGTACTGTAATGTTGGTTTGATTTTAAAGCCTGCTTATAAACATAGGTACTCCCCATCAAAAATGATTTTATGATAGCAGTACAGTAGGCCTAGGTTTAATTGAGACTTCGGACATTACATTTTCTTCAGAGATGCCCAAATCAGCTGTTATTAATAAAAGAATTAGGTTAAATGTTTGCATTGCTTTAGATTTTACTTCCAAACTGTCAAGGCTGTTTTTTTTTTGGGGGGGGGGGACTGAAAAAAAAGGAAAAGGACTTGCAGACTTTTTAGGTGTAGTATAATAAAAATGTGGCTAAGAAAAGAAGATGTGTTTACTAAAAAATATCAATAGTCTCTACGGTTTTGTTCCATATTGATCAATGTGAATTAGGTGTAGGCCTACTGTGTACGTATTTAAGTGTAGGGCCTAACCTACAATTTTAACTTTTAAACCTATCCAACCCTTCTCTTACCCAATTAAAATTCCATATTAATAACTTAATAAGTTTAATTTTCCTGAATCCTTATCGATCCTTATCAATTTCTATTCTTCTACTAAGCAAACACTTGGGTATACATCAGGGGCGCCGAATATGTGGGTGCTCAGGGGCTGAAGCACCCCTCAAATTGTTTGGAGGGGTGCGCAGCACCCCTCCAAAAATCCTGACTAAAATAAAAGTTAGGCCTATAACTATCTAAGTTTTGAGGTATTAAAAGAAAGAAATGTTTCTATTTTTCACTTGGAAGCAATCAAAGTGATTAAAACAATGTTTTTGCATTTTGAAATATTTTTGCAACTTAAATGGTAATCACAATTGAAGTAACGAAACAATATCCACCGTTTCTATGCAGTCAGCTACAACACGTCAGCAGACGGCGGGTCTTTGCTTGTTGCTGAGCCATGTGCTCCCACTGAGAACTGATATCCAATGCTAGAGCAAGTTAAACGTCAAATCTCATTGAGTCATGCAGGAAGGACTCATGATTGTTGGACGCGATCTGCGAACATAATGATATGCATATTCGATGGTTGTAACATGGTCTAATCTCGCACTTCCATATTTTATTTTACGGTTTTCTAGTTTTTACTGTAAAAAATTGCATTATTTTGATAACATGATGATCTATCTCGTTAGTGTTCCAATTTTCTTGTTGTAGTTTTCTAGTTTTGCGGTACAAAACATACAGTATTTCGGTATTGCATCTAGCCCCTATTTTTGTCTAAAACGCACTAATGCACTCTAAAACGTGATTTCATAATTTTCGCCTGCGGCGCTAATGTTGGGGGGTTTCTGCCCCCAATCCCCCGTGCTAGATCCCTTCTCCACGAAGTTGAGCACCCCTCGGAATTTTCAAAATCCGGCGCCCCTGGTATACATTTAGTGTTTTTGTAGTAGGTATTACATTAAACTCGATGCAGATAGTTCTTATGCCTATAATAAGTTAATAACGCATTGCAATGGTAATTAAACACTGAATGCACAAGAACAAAGGATCCTAGTACGTATTTTGTTACGTAGTAACATTCTTTGTAACTCTTCCATCAAGGCGTATATTGAATTATCATCAAAGTTTGTATTTCTTAAAATTCTTCAGTTTTGTTCAATACAAAACAAGCTAGTAAATTAAACATTGTTCAAGTGATCATATTATTTAAAAACCCGAACTGAAATATGTTCTCACATAGTATTTTGTTTGTGTTGCCTTATTTATGACAACAAAGTATTTTTTTTTAAATAAAATAGTTATTGCAAACAAAAGTTTGTAGACTATCTATTTATGTAGGTACAGTAAGCACATAAGTAATGAAGGTTGCATTAACTTAAAATATAGCTCCAAATACTTTGACCAAAGCACCATAATTTGGTGTGACAGTTGTTTGTCGAGTTCAGCAAGCGCACTAGGTAACATCGATGTGCAACTTACAGTCGGTGTCTGCTAGCTACGGCACCTTTACTGCAGACCTATTTGAAAATGTACGTATTCATTTTTGTTTTCCCACAACTCTCCTCTTCCCAACATCACATAATCATTGCTTTGAATTGTTTTATTTTTGTGGCGGGTTGTATTTTATTTTGATTGTAAATGTGAGGTTGTGGTTTGTACTTTGTAGGTTTGGACTTTGGACGTATCACCCAGTAACTGCTTTATTTTCATTGATCATGTAAAGAAAAAACATAATGTAAAGAAAAACATTGAATACTACGTACACTACAGAAGCTCAATTTAAAGTGAAACATCTATTCTTGGGTCCCTTAGAATTTTAATGGGGACTTATGTACAGTGTAATAGTTTTGACAGATTTTGTTGAAATTATTGAAAGTATTAATTGGTATTTTTAAACTATGTATCGTGTTTTTGGAAAGTCTTTATTCTGAAAAACTTTTTTTAATGGCAAATATATCAAGACTACCCTAATGCTTTAATATTCATCCAATTAGTTAATTAAGTTCAATTATTATTCTGTTTCTAACGTTGTTGTTACAATTTTACAATGTTTTCTGGGTTAAATGCCAACATTTTTGGTTGTAGCCTAGTTATTTTATAATTTCTTTAAACACGTCTAATATTTCTTCAATGCAATTAGTGTTGAAAAGGCCAACCAGCTCGTTTAGTTTAGATTTTTTTTAAACTTTTCACCTGCTGATGACAACTACTACAGCTAATTTAAAGTTTGTTTGTTACCTTCTGGGACTTGTCAGGCGGATGGTGGCCACCAAAAATCAGCTAACTACATGTACAAACAAAACTCGCTATACATAACCAAACCTGTGGTACGGCCACGCAAGAAGTAATTTCTGCATGCATGTTGTCATCATCACTCATCCAGTAAGGGGGCTTCCCTCCCAACTCTGGTGCTCGGGAGACAAAAAATCCATGACTTACCCTGAATTCGAACCAGGACCCTTGGCAACAAGAGAAAAGTTGCCCCTTCTGTTGTTGCTGGGCCAGGGTGCCTCTTCATTCATTCTAAGAGAATAGGTAGAGATAGGAAGGGTGGAAAGTCACAGCACAGCACAACCAGTGAGGGGGCTTCCCTCCTAGACTCTGGTGCTTGGGCAACAAAAGAACCATGTCTTAACCTGGATGTGAACCAAGACCTGTGGCAACGAGAGAGGCTGACCTACTAATTGTGACTGGGATCCGAAAACAAAAGGAAACAATACTACTACAAGTTGCAAGCTCTGGCTATGGCACAGGCACATGTGCTAGCTCTTGGCTATGGCACAGGCACATGTGCTAGCTCTTGGCTGCAGGGAGGGTCAAGATGAGTGAGGCTCCTCTACACCCTCTAGTTGGTCCATGTTTCCTTCTCCTGCTAGTAGTTGATGAACCTGTTAAACCTTCAACCTCTTCACCTGCAGCCAAGAGCTAAGTAGACTCCGGTTTCGGCCACGTGGTCCACCTATAGTAACCCTCCCCTAAATAGTTTGACATAGTTCAAATGGAAAAGAATGTGAGTTTGTAGCAGAGGATAGTTAAATTAGGGCATATTTTACACTGACCAAAATATGTTATATCATATAGTTATCCCTTATTAATTACACCTACATGAGTGTTTCCCGATTAATTTAATTGGGAAATGTTGGTTGTGATAGAATGCCTGTCAGCTAGGTTAGTGTGTGTGATTGGGGAAAGAAGAAAGGGGACCAACAGCTTACCTTAAATGAAATGGGCAGCTGTGTGAAACTGGCTGGTTAACACATACGTATATTTACAAATGAGGGAAAGAGTTCTTCTCTAATGGTCGGTGACCAAGGCCGCCACGTTGGCCGAAACGTTCAACATTGTGTATCTGTTTTGTAAATATATGTTAAAACGTAAATTAAAAACTTATGACTGAGGCCACTACTTACTTAAAGACGAATTTTCGGGTAAAACTTCCTCACTCATCATCAGGTTGATGCGAACTGATGATGGGTGGGGAAGTTTCACCCGAAAATTCGTTTTTAACTACTAAGTAGTGGCCTTGGTCATACTCATAAGTTTTTAATTTACGTTTTAATATTGTTCCGGGCCAATAAGCTCTTTTTATAGAGTAAATATATGTGTTAACCAGTCAGTTTCACGCAGCTGCCCATCTTGTTTAAGGTAAGCTGTTGGTCCTCTTTCTTCTTTCCCCAATGACACATTATCGGTAATTGAGAAATAGTTAGGTAGACTATACCAAATGTGTTGCCCATGAAAACATTGCTAACATTTGACTTTACATAATATAATTTTGTTCTTCCACTTACCTTACCCCCCCCCCCACTTTTTTTTAAACTAATGCCACTGCATTTATCTCTTAAGTCTGTACGATCTCGGAATATCTACCATTTATCAAACAAATAATTTAATTTTCTATGCTTCCAATTGGTGGTTGCATGGCCAAAACACGTTTTGGGAAGGATATATAGTTTTCTGTAGATTGTACGAGCATGGCTCGAATTTTAAAATATTTAGCACTCTCCCTCCGGGCGAGTGCTCTTGTAAATTTACTAGTCCGAAATTAAAAACACTAGTCCGTATTCCTACTCCAAACCACTTCTAGTACTACTATAACTTAAATACGTAATTTCGTAATAATAATTAATTACGTAATATTTGGCTACCCCTTGCAAATGGACCGTGTTTATCTCCTACGTTAGATATCACACAAACAGAACAAAAATTTAGTTGTTGGTCAAAACGTAGCCACGTGTGTTCTGTTAGCCAGCGTTCTTGAAAAGGCGCACACGATTCTTCTCATATTTTGCATTTTTAAACATTTTTTTATTTGGATAAAGGATGCGTCAACCGTTAGGCCATAATGCACCACTCTAACCTGGGGGGGGGGGGGGGGGGGGGGCCCATGTTGGTCAGAACCAGCCACGGGTAAGGGGAGGAAAGGGGGTTCTCACGTCGCGGTCGTCATTGTCTTCGTCATCGGTCGTGGTGTCATTGTCTTCATCGTCGTCAAGGGAAGGAGGCAAGGTCCCCGACGACGATTTTCGGGTAGTAAAATACTACCCTTCATACTAGCTGATGTTTGCGAGGTGGACTTTTTCTCTTGAATCGCCTTTTACGATTAGTAGAGCCATGCTCTGGGCCAATTCTACCCCGGGCCCAGACGGGGATTTTGCATTGCCTGCAGTAGGATTAGGTTTCTGTTTCTTGTTTGGGTTATCAACTCCTTGTAAATACCGCCACATATTTGTTGATCGCGTAGTTTGAAACGTAATGTACGCAATTTATGTTACGGCTCACCAAAAAAATCACTCGCCCGCCGGACGAGTGATTTCCAAAAGTTACTCGCCTGCGCAACAATACACTCGCCTCGGGCGACCGGGCGAGCGTTAAATTCGAGCCCTGAGTACGAGTAATGTTGATGCTTATAATAACATAGTTATAATACTACAGTATTTCCCATTTATTATTTATTTCCCAGTTTTTCAGGGGTGAATTATTATTTTGTTGTAGAATTGTTTGTATGAAGCACAATCTGAATTCTGTTGTGTGGGTTTGCTGTAATATTGCATGCATGTGTTAACACTTGTCCTGCATTTGAGAAGATCCGGCTATCCAACTGAAATCCTGGCCCATCCGTCCCAAATACCAAGTGAAATCTCTCTGGTATGTACTTTAATAAATAGTCTGCAGATTATCTACACCCGGGGACAAAAGTAAATCAAGATTGACAGAAACCGTCTTACTCTAATAACTCTTGTGCACATGTATCTTGTTATCCTCACTGGTTGCCAAATGTTGTTATTCATTTGCAAATGTAACGTACTATATGTATTGATTCCTAGATGGTAGAGATTAGAAAATAACAATGCAAGTGTACAAGATGTTTGAAAAAAGATGTTTGCTCCTTGTTTTACTTCTGTCTGCAGTTTTACCAACCTAACTATGCTATCGTGGGAGTGTATACTGACTGTACTGTGTCTTGTTTCACTTGCACATTATGCTATCCTGGGAGTTTATACTGACTGTACTGTGTCTTGTCTTAACACTTGCACATTGTGTTTTGTGGTATCCGTTGCTTGAAACTCATTAACTGTTAAATGTTTCACAAAATTAATGTTATTCAAAATGTTACACAAGACGTAATTTAAAAACTGTTGCCATATGTCCTAAGCATACGTAGGTATTGCTGTATTGGACAACTCTATAATTAATTAATTCTAGTTTATTACATACCTCAACATATTTTTTATACTAGAACTGCATTAGGTGAGCATTAATTTGGAAACCATTTATTTGAGTTAACGAGTTTCTATGGTAGCCATTGTTAAACCACACGTCTTAATATTAATATATTGAGCTGCTTATTTCTAGCTGTTGTTCTTATTGCTTGTAGTTCCATTGTTGACTGCTAGGAAGACTTTTAAAGATTGCAGTTAAAATACTCAAAACAAACTGAAAAAGGTAGTCTAATTTTTTGGTTAACAGACTAACAGTGAATATTATGCTATGTTGGCTGCAAATCTTTGTATTCACTTCGTCCATCCAATGTTTATTTTCGTTGCAGGTGGCCGCTAATCATGATGAAGACGTGAAGAGGAGGATTAATATTTAAAACTGAACCACCACTGGCTTTTTTAGAAAAGTCGACGGAAATCTTTGGATTAGTATTGTGAAGTGCATTATCCAAGGATGATTCGATATTGGATAGTGAATTTATTGAGACAGTTCCAGTAATCTGTTACTTGGCGAGGAGTGAGCTAAGTTCATGCTAGTAAGAGGTGGAGACGTACGTATTGTATAATGTTGTGCGAGTGTATGACGTATGATTGATGTTCGGATAGAACATGTGTAAATGGATGACTGCTAATTACTATTATTATAAAAGTGAAGACTAGATGATGTGGAATAACTTGAGAATAAAATACTGTAACAAATAAGATTAATAATCGTTAAAAATGGAAAAAATCGTTAGTTTCGGGTACAGTCAGTTTCTGTAACTAATGGTTGGTTGGACTTAACCATTTGAATTGTGACAGCAACTTTGCACCAAGTGGCAATTTTACATTCTTGGAATTGTTTTAAATTTTACCATAGAAGATTATTTATATCCTTTAGGGTCAAGTCAGATGCCCATGCATACATGATATATGTACTACCATGAGTTGTTATATGTTTGACTTTGAAAGTTGAAACTGCCATGCTTTATGATGTTAATAATAGTAATACCGTACAAGGAAACTGATCCAACATTAATAAATCAATATTTATCATGTAGAACACTTAAACCATCTGTATGTTCATCTATTCTAAATTTATAAGTTATTATGCGTGAAATAAATCAAGACGAAGAATTATTTGAATGTTTTAATACCTACTTTCACAAAACTATATATGTCAATTGCAAATTTACAATGGAATACCTAAATAATATTATCAAGGCTTTTAAGATGACATTTCCTAAACAAGGCATATAAGAAAATACATATTGTATTGATAAAAGAAAGCTATGTGCTTGTTCGTGTGTTTTTTGTCCAAATAGGATATTATTATTCTAGTACGTTTAAGAATGTATACTGTACATTACAAACAATTGAAACAAATGCCATGGAACTGCACACATTATGCAGGCTTCCAAACAAACCCAATGGCCTGACCAATCTTCTCAAAAGGTCTGCGACTTCATGTCTAGAACCAGAAATAGATATCAGAATTGCAGTATGTGTTAGTTTCCAATAGGATTTAATAACCATTGTAAAGTATAAATGGCAAAATGCAGTTCCAAAATGTTATCCTCAGTTGGTTTCTACATATTATGTACATATTATTATTACATACTAGTAGAAGACCTGTTCAGTATAGTTTACGTTTCATACATACAATAGCTAGTTGCCTACTAGTAAGCATTTATTTTTCATATCCATGTAGAGTAAGGTGTCCAATAATCAATTTAAGAATTCCTTCCAGAAAATATGTTTTAATGGGGGAATTAATTTATTTGGTTTGTTACTATGCAATCTGTAAATACCGCAAATAAATGAGCTGCGAAAGTGGCAATTCAAACTTGAAATGAATTGACGTGATTGAACCAAAATTTAATTAATTGCATAGAAAATATGTAGTTAATTATTTTTGAAACCAACATATACCATGAATACTAAAACCATATATTAAACAGCTTAGTTGTTTATCGATTGCCAAACATAACATTAATTGGAATCGCCGTGTTGCAATGAGGATAGCACTGGGAGCAAAACTAGAAAAGTGCAGTGACGTTTCAGTGCACACTAAGTGCTTGTCATTGGAAAACTATGTTACATATTATGTTATTTGTTGCTAAATGAGTTGTGGATACCCCTTTTACCTACTTGTGGCTTGGGAAATGAGTTAAATTGAAATTAAGCCATCCCCCCCATATAAAGTTTTCCAATTCGACCACTGAGAGCCGAGTGGGGGCCACTTTGATTATGAAGGGCCTACCCTATTGTTATTTAGTTAACCACGAGTAGTGCAATTACTAGGGATGACATCGGGTAAAATATGGTTTCGGCTTCAGCTCTAAATCCGTCAAAAAAAGGTTAAATTGTGCCATTTTGACAAGCGTTTCTATCAACACTTTCACAACAATGAAACAAATTATCTGAACTTTAGGGAAAACGGAGCCACAGGTTGTCTAAAGAACATCAACAAACTAATGGCATTTTCCATTGGCCGCACTCGTGCGCACTGAATGTGAATCAACATCAGAATCATCATTCATTGGGAATTTGAACTCTGTGCCAGTGCACGGAAACCATTGGTGGGGCATTTGAAAATAGAAACGAGTGCTGCACTGGGTCCGAGGGAAGTGCGACTGAGTTAGTGCAATATGGCGCTCCTTGACATGCATCATTTGTTTTTGTTGATTGAGATTTTGGAAATATCGGACAGAAGTGATGAAGAAATTTATTATTATTAAATGTTAAACTCGAACGAAATGAACCCTAAAATACAGAAGACATTTCAGATGTCGTTACAGCTATTCCGACAACGAGGTATGGACCATGGTACCTAGGTCCTAGATACTAATTTTGTTGAAGTATTAACGTTTTAGTTGTGAGAAAATTTCTCCTTGTTGTCGGGCCCCTCGATATGGTATTTTATTGTCACTTCTATTTTATTTGCCCCGTCTGAAAAAAGGACTCCATGTTTGCACGTTTTTCGATAGTTCGTGTTCCATTGGGAATTGAACTAGATTGCATTAGGTCAATACTCGGCGAGTGCAATGACATTTCAGTGCAAACTGCGTGGGTACTCGGTTACAGCAAATGAAAAAAAAAAAACTACCAAAAAAAGTGGTACAACTACAGTCAGTGGCGTACGCAGGATTTTATTTCGGGGGGGGGGGGAAGATGCCCCCACAATAGCAGGTCCATTAACTTGGCCCCCCACATTGGAATTTCCAAATAAAAACTTGTCCACGAAATGTGCTCGTTTTGTGCTGAAATGTGCCGTAGATAAATCGTTTTGAGCAGGTCACGTTTGGGGGCAATTGCAAAGTCAATGTGGGGGGGCCAAGTTAATGGCTAGCCCCCCCACATTGGAATTTTTAGGTTTACACCAAAAGTGCCTAGATTCTTAAAATATAATTAATAAAATCCCTAAATAAAATATATAAATATAAAATATATAACAAACAAAAATATATAGTACAAAGCCTAGTGAAAGATAGTAACAATGATGGGTATTAGGCAAAAATAAATGATCAAAGTGGTAACCAGGCATACACAGAGGATTTGAATGTTTGGAGTTTCATGTACTGAGGTTATTATAGTTACGTTTTTACAAACCTACTTAATCTGGTTATTATATGTTTTGAATTTTAATACTCTTGTTCATGTTACGATAGGTATATTTTGAAATAATAAGTGGCAATTATGATTTATGATTTATTTATTTATGAGCTATCTAACAACAGAATTCAAAATTCCGGAAAACATCGGATATTGTCATAGTCAAAATACATCTATATCACTAAGGTATTACTGAGGTACTAAGGTAGTGCGTGGTGTAACATGAGTGTAACATATTATGTCTAACTAGAATTCAGCAATTACAATAATTACTAGAGCCATTAATAACTATCAAATTAAAATTAAATACAATTATTGAGATTATTGCTTTTAATTACACAATTCATTCTTAAGATTTAAAACACTTTGCAATAGGTAGCTTGAAAACATACTAAATATAGTGGATAAATAAGTGGGTGAAGTTCTAGATTTTAAAATGGCTCATGTAACAAGCACTATTGATGTTGTGACGAGATCAAAATTTGATACAATGATTACAAAGACTGGGAACGTAGAATTATCGATACATTTATATGGTGCTGATTTTTTTTTTTTTTTAAAGATTGGTGGATTCAAATGCACTTTTTCTTAAGGAGTGGATTAATTGCAGTGTGGGGACATTGCTAAAACGCAAAAAAAGGTAAAGGTAAAAAAAAAGTTAAGGTGTGTATTACTGTCGGTGCTAGGCTATGTTGTGGTACCATTATATCTTCAATAATTCGTAATTTAAAATTCGATTTCAGCAATGTCATTGAGAGAGTTATTCAATAATTATTAAAAATATTCGTCCCCCCACGTTGTTTCCTCGGTTAGACGAAAATTGCCAAAGTAGAGTGTTTGTAAACGTTGATTACTGGGTTCGGCATGGTTGGTTTAGTGGGGAATAAATTCAGTTTGCCCTTAATAAACAAGAACAGAATAGCTTACGCCCTCTCCCAGTAAAACATTAAAATCGTGGTATGCAGGCAGACCAGGCCCACACGAGACCAAGCACATTGTACAATGCACATGCTAAAACCGCCCTTGTTGCTTGGTTGTGTTATTCTCCAAGGCAAACAATAATTCGAATGTGTAAATAAGGTAAATGCCATGCGATCTTCATGAGAAACAGTTATGCACCTGTATTTTAAAAGGAGGCAGGTCAGATTTTGAAGATGATTGTGACAGCCATTTAACCGTAATAATGCGAAGAGGTGTACAAAAAATAATAAAGATAAATTCACCAACATTGAGTGTGGTTAACTTCGCTCATACTCTTCGGTAAGTAGAGACGGGAGTTCTGGGGCGTGATATCAATACATGGGCAAACGTTCGTTTCAGTAAGAAATGAAGCGTTACTTGAATTTAAAAAACAAACTTATGAGAACAATGTCTAACACAAAATGTTATTTTCACATTATTTTCACACATCCGCCTATCTGTTACTACTAGGAATACGCCAAAATCGTTGTTCGACGAGGATATTTCATGTTTTGTGCCGCTTTGAAGTTGATTGACGTTAACAATGAAAGTGAATGTGATGAAATTTAACATTACTCGCAATTAAACAAGCAAGTCATAGGGCCTATACTACATTTAGCTTAGTAGAACAATTACTTCTATAATTAATACACAATCCTCTAAGCCTGTATAAAGCTTGGATTTCTATGTGCACGTATTATGTACGGTATTTCCTTGCTTAGCTCGATTGCTAAATTCAATGTGTAAATAAGTTTGTTTTTAAAAATATTTCTAACAACTAAAGTAATTAACATGAACAAAACAAGTAATGGAAACAACACTGGTTATCACATGACATTTGATTTTCGTTCACATTGAAGTGTTGTTGGTCCACTTTCTATGGTCACGTTTTTTTCATTTTGGGAATTTTCTCCCATTATTAAAAGCAATGATTTTTTTATATTGTGACTGTCCAAGATATAATTTTTTTTTTGCAGACGTGCACATCGATAGAAAGAACAATTTTTGCACCCCCTTTCGTTTCGCAAATATTCGCCTTTTCAAGTTAGGGAGCTAAGTTAATTTTTTCATTTGTTTGCTTTTTTGCACCCTCTGATCTTTCTGATTTGACAGCCAATTAGCAATCTTTGGTTCGATTTTTATTATGGAACTCAAGAGTAAGAGATTATGACTAAGATACTTAGACCGCAGATAAACAATAAGCTAGTGATATAATACTTAGTATTTCCTGTGTTCTCTATCATAGCCTGTGCATGATTTGGACTTATGTTTATTCATATTATCAAGAAGGAAATTAACCAACTGCTGTTTCCATTAAAATGCGATTTGATGACCCAAATAATTTCAAATATAAACGTTACTGTCGGTGAAAATGAATAAAGTAGTTTAATGGCTACACATGCATCATGCACACGAATCATGCACAAGAGAAGTGGGATAATAACTTACCTCCATGATTACCTTTTCATGACAACGTTTTCCAAACATCTGGACGCGATTTGCAGCACGGTTTTCATTCTTCTTGATGCACTTATGAATTTTACAAATCTAACACAGTTTTGTGTATAATAAGTAAATTCCTACGTGAAGACCTTCAATGCACCGACAATATGTCGGCTATAAGGTTAAAAAATAATGTCTGTATTGTACGTTAGATAAAAATGACATGTTGTCGCCAGAGAGCACCAGTGTTAATGACTTTTTCATCTTCATTTTTAATCTTGTAAAATTTATCACCGTAAGAATGAAAATCTTTAAGATATAGTGGCAAATTGTTGGTCAAGTGTAACTATTTCATTGAGAATAATATCTTATATATGAAATTAATATATTGGCTTTGTTTTGTAAAAACGAATAATAGCTTTTGATATTTTATATCATAATTTTCAAATAACAAATTTGCCAAATTGTCCTTTTTTAAAACTACATTGGTACGTCATATCAGAAGGAAACCTCGATTTCATGAGCCCAGCAAAGGCGACGTGACGCAACGAAAGTTCAAGAATGTTTGATATCGTTCGAGCCTTTCACGTGACAGGTTCATCCCTCCGTGCGGTTTTCAAAACTCGACTCTTTTTCTTGTGTTAAAAAAAAATAAATTCTATTAAATACACGCGACTCGTAACAGGCATTCCCATTGCAGCAACATATTTTATGTTTTATTATTTGCCATAAACTGTAAACAATTGTTTACAATAAAACTGTAAACAATTTAATACAATATTCGTAATATAAATAATTTGCATTTTATTGATAAGTTATTTATTACTTTTACACATTTGTAGTAATGTTTATTCAAATATGTTTACTACAGGTCTTTGTAAAAAGTAAATTTCAAACATTTACTGAGATGGTTGATTCTTTATTTCATTGCACTAAAAATATAACGAAATTCCATTTTGGAGAATGCAATTAAACATGATATGTGTCGTGTTGTGTGTATAAGTAATAAATTTATTGTCCGCGGTGCCATAGGCGCAGGTCTGAAGCTTATGATACTTAGGGGACGTGTGTTCGAAACCCCCATAAGGCATGGGTTTTTGGTAATTGTCCTTCTCCCTCATCCGTCACCACTCATCTTTTTTTATTTTTTATTTGAACACCTTTTTTGATAAGTCTCGAATAGACTTGGTGCAGTAATATGATACGTAAAGCATTACAAATCATCATCATCATTAAACGCAGTGATTTAAATAAAGTGACTTAATAGTACGTTTTATGGGCCAGAAACATGCCCCCTCCCCTAAAAACAAAAAACACTAGCTTTGCAATTACTCCCACACGTGACCTGCTCAAACGATTACCAACGACACATTTTGTGGACAAGTTTTCATTTGAAAATTCTGATGTTTTTTTTTTTGGGGGGGGGGGCTATCCTTTAACTTGGCCACCCACATTGACTTTGCAATTGCTCCCAAACACGCGTAACCTGCTCAAAAAGATTTAACTACGGCACATTTCAGCACAAAACGAGCACATTTCGTGGAAAAGTTTTCATTTGGAAATTCCAATGTGGGGGGGCCAAGTTAATGGACCTCACAATAGCACTGCAGGCAATTTTTTTTAAATACATCTTTTTGAAGTGGTTTTTATGTGGTTTAGAAGAAGTTAGGGGCTTTGCTGAATGAAAAAATGAAAAATTAATAGATGAATGTAATTTTTTGCGTAAACCTAGATGATTTCAGGGGGGGAAGCCCCACGGATACGCCACAGACTACATTACTCAAAATTACTTATTATTTCTTAAAAACTTCTGACTTTAGAGGGAATCGAACCCTGAACCTTCTGCATTGGAAGCAGATAGGCTAAAACACAAGGCCAACGAGCCACACAAAATTAGTTTATTAATTTTAATAAGTTTAATTTAATTTCTATTGATATCTCTCTCTGTGGTACTGGTAGGTCAATTATATCAATATTATTATTTCAGTACAGTCTCAGGGTTATGGGGTAACATTTCAGAGATGCAAAGTTTTTGTCAGTCTAATAAAAATCTTTCTTATAAGAAAAAGGTGATTTATTAAAAAAATAGTTGTTTTCTGGAAGATTTCCTTGGAAATCGAATATATCACAAAATTTCACAATGTTTTTTAAGCTTTCATTGAAACTTTCAAAAAAGGAAATTTCATGAAATCTTCTTTATCTTACACATGCCTTTGACTATGCAATGAGGTATTTTGAAATGTGTAACTTCAATACCTTGCATTTTACAGTGTTTTACATTTTCTGGTACTTTCATGGTGTTTGTGTCAAAAGAAAAAAATCGTAGATCTTTAAATACGAAAGCTATACGTTTCAAAATACCTCATTGCATAGTCAAAGTTGAGTGTAAGCTATAATAAAAACATCAGCCATCTAAGTAAACTTTTTGCAAAACGGCACCAAAAATCGTTCACAAAAGTAACTTGACTTATTTTGGTATTTTCAAAAAGACTAATGAAGACGATGATCCAGCGTCGTCTATACCTGGATGAAGTGGACAACCAAACAGGTAGGCCTAAAACAGAAACCTGCTGGTTCATATCTACCTACCAGTAAGGTATTTTGGAAAAGTTTGATTTGGCTTGAAAATATAAGTGGACAAGCACAGCAGATTGATGTCTTAGTGATTGATTGATTAGTGATTATGGATGCAGCTGCACTCATTGCACCCCCCAATTATGATTGCATAACTAATTATTACCATCAACTGTTATTCCATTTTTTTTGTGTATTTTAGGCATTTGAAAGTTGTAAATTCACAAATTTAAAGAGCATTACCAGCTTGGAATAAACCTTGTATTTTCTTATTTAATGTCTATCATATTCAATTGAAAAATTGATTTACAAGGAGGACAACTAAATAAATCTAATAGACCATTTTCAGAATTAACTGCGCATGCGCGCTCCATTGCAAAGCATTATGTGAGAAAGGGCCTTTACATGCTAAATGCCATATGATTGGGATTGTGGCGGACTGCACTGCCATTGTTGGAAACGCATAACTCCACACACCCGAGCATATGGCATTTAACATGTAAATGCCCTTTCTACCACAATGCTTTGCGTGCGCGATATAGAGGGCGCTGGGGATTTTGAAAATCGTCTATTACATAGATGCAGAGACACAACAATGAACTACAGTTAGTATTATTTGAAACACTAATGGCGTTTTCCATTGGTGGCATGCACTCGGCGAGTGCATAGATGTCATTGTTGTCAACCTCCACTTGAATAACATTACAAAACTGAACAAATGAAAAGACAAGTGGCAATCCAGTGCGCACTAGTGCGACCTGAGTGCGGCCAATGGAAAACGCCATAATATTACAACAATGTATTATAACACAATAATTTTGATAACAAATTCAAAAATGATTTTAAATGCTACTATTGACATACTCTAGTCGCCATCGCAGACAAGCGATACGCCCCTAGCGGCCGCCCGTGTCCCTAGAGCCCTTGGGTTTAGCTGCTACGGCCGGTCAGCGGTTAGCGCGTGTTTCAATGGAGATTCAATGGAGACGAAAAAGTATAAACGCGTCAAATAAAACGTCTTGAAATACTTGTTAAACGGAACCTGGTAGAACCTTATTCGTGTATAAGTACATTTCTTAATCAGGAACACACAATATAAATCATATAAGTGTTTTGTAATACCGTAAAATATTGCAGAAAACAAAGGATAAAATATATGCTAAATATTGGGAAACCATAGTTCAAACATTACATCAGTCGTGTAAAAACAAATCCAAGCTAGTAATCCAAGCAAGTGTGTTATTGCTATTTACTGTCATTATGTGTAACGGTAATCAACTACTCTATAAGTATAGACATAATAATTTCAAACTTAATACTTTACAACCCGAACTATAATAGGGAAATTTGGCGATTCTTCAACTCGTATGCCTGTTTTAGGATTTTGTTTTTGTTCATGTTTATGTATTTATACCATGCCATTGTAACTATGGTAACAAATAATAAGCATATGCATAATTGATATAAACATTTACGGTGGCCTTCTAGTGTGAAGGTCTATAGTATCAGTCCTAGTCTAGTCATTTATTCACATTTATGACGCTAGAGAATCTTTTTTACGAAATGGGCTTATGCTCATGTTATGTTTTGACATTGTGATCTTGGTCTTAATACACAAACACAATAATATAATAAATATTATCAATCTTAAAACAAAAGCAAACAATAAAACATGTGCGAGCAACACGAAAGTGAAACTGGGATAATATGGTTTCAGTCTTAGCAAAAATGTTAAATGGACCAATACACAAATAAAATGTCTTGAACAAGATCAGCCCTGGACCATGGACTTTTACTAGCGTTATTGAAATATAGTACAGCAAGCAAGTAACTCTGCAGTTAGGATGTTGCCATTGAGTATAGAACGTTCTATTCTCAATGATGTTATAGCCTTTATAGTCATCTACTGAATAAATAAATAAAAACATAAATAAATAAATAAATAGTATTAAGAGTCTACCCACTCAGTATAACTGATTTTCAGTGAGGGACAGTAAATCAAATCGACCAAGCCAACCCTGTAGGCCCCGACGCAATCGACGAGTGAGCGATTAATTATTATTTTTGTAAATTATTTTGTAAATTATTATTGCAACATATTTATTTACATGTGAGTAAGAGTATAATAAGTTAGGGAAGGATTACCTAAGGATCTGCTTTACTATTTTCTTATTTGTTTATTTCAATCGTGTACCTCAACTCGCAATATAAGTTTATGTTTTTCAAAATGAGAAAGGCCTACGTAAGAGATGCTGTAGAGAATTATTTTTATATCACAAGGCAAACTGCGTGTACGCAATTCGATGCTGCTGATTGAACTGTTTTGGTTTATTTAAATGATGACAAATGGCTGCAGAAACAGCACTGTTTTGTAGGCATGGTTCAACAATCTAGTTATTTTTGGAAGACTGTTCCGTGATTACTGATTCCAAAATACGTGATTATAATTATTTTGTGGTCTCTGCTGTGCCGTTTTAGGCAAAGGGGCATAGCTTCTGGAATTAACTAACTAACATTAAAGTTATTAGGGAATAGAAAACATTGAAGCTATAATATTGCATTGGTTTTTATTGGTTGGTAAAGGAATTTGGCATTAAGTAATATTTTATTTGAACAAAATTTTCTATGTACCGACTACTGATACTGGAATGAAATCTTTAAAAAATATACTGAGTCGTCCTATCAATGAACAACAATAGTAACTCGCTTTAAACCCCCCTTCAAAATCAATTCTTGTAGCTGAGAGTGAGCGAGCTGACTCTAAATAAGGATTAAATAACGCACGTTTAAAAATATATTTCACTGACCAGTGTTGACAATGCGTTGCCCACTATGCATGGTAAGGCTTTCTTCTTTACCACTAAATTGAAATAACTAACAAAATCGTCATATTTCGCGGTGGTACAGTACAGAATCTAGGCCTGCTTGAAGTAGGTGAGCCTGTACCTCCTCTAGGGGTGAACCCAAGGCGGCCGCCATCTTTGAAACTGACGTCACGCGCAGACGACCTTGAGATGGCGAATAGAGCCTTTTCTATAAATTCTCCATATTTTATTTAAAACACTTTAGAGGAAATAACTCTTTATTTTATAAAATTAATAACAACGCTTTGGAAATTACTGAAACTATTTTGTTTTGTAATTTGGGCAAGTGGTTTGGTCAAAATATGCTTATTACCAAGAAGGGGTGTGATTTTGGAATGCAAATTTTTGTGTGTTTGAGAGTATATTTGGGCACAGTTTCAAGACACGATGTTATAAAGGGGCATTTTAGATTGGTATGATGCTCTAGTATCTTATGTGTAGAGATGTGTAAAAATGGTTTTTTAAAGTTTGAAAATTCGCGCCTTAAAAATAAAAATTCGCGATTTGTCGCGATTTACCGAAAAACACAATTTTTTCATACACAACTTAAAAAAAAAACAGGTTTCAGGATAATTTGATTGATTTTAATGATTTAAAAGAAAAACAAGCTCATGAGAGTGAAGTTCAGAACCAGTTATAATTTTAAGCTCAATTTCAGCCTTCAGTTTTCAAAGTTTCCGACAGTTTTTACCAGAATTAATTTTGTCTACCCGGCACCTCCACCAAATTTACGAAATTATGCATTTTTTATGTGTCTTTTGATATGGATATGAAGTATTTTGAGCTTACTCTCGTTCAAACGATTATTACGATCTCACAATCGCGTTGTATGACCCGGCACCTCCACCATATGTACCAGCCAGTGTTAATTTAATTTCGACTTCGACCCGGCACCTCCACCAAAACTTTGAAAAATTTATTTTTTAAAATTTCGTGACCTAATTCGCATTTAAGGACATAATTGCTAATTTCGCCACTAGTTCGCGCCATCAACTAAAATTTCGCGAAAATTCGCGAATTGGAAATTGGTACCATTCAATCACAATTCATGAGATTCATGTCAATGCAAACTGAATTTGATGGGATTATTGCAACTTTTAAAAAAATCGCCAATTTTGTTGTCACCATTTTTGCACATCTCTACTTATGTGGAACAAAAAAGAAGCAGGTTAAAGCTGATTTAAGAAATTTCCCAAAACACCAATTTTTACTTTTTTCTGGATTAAAAAAAATGAAAAACTGATTCAAAATCACAATTACAAGATATAATTTTTTAAACGGTAATTTTAGTGTACTAGTATTATACTATAGATTGTGTGTTAATTTTTTTTTTTTTACAATAGCCCCTTTAAACAATAAAAAATCACAGGCTAGTTTAAAATTAAGTAATTGCACCTAGAACTTTCATTTTCTTATTGACCCAAAATTTCTATATAATGGATGGCCAATCAAATACTATTGTCCAGTAAAAAATATTTTTTTCCCTTATTTTTCAAGTTTCCCTTTAATTTAACCAACTTTCAGCCATTTTTCTTTGACTAGCCTTAATTTTATGTGGACAGATTGGTGTTTGGTGTTGTGATGAAGTTGCAATTCCTAAAGTATTAATAAAGGGTCAACCATGGATTACTTCGGATCTTCTGCAATTGATTAAAAAGCGTGACAAACTCTTCTTCCAATGTAAGAGGATACAGTCAGATGATTTATGGACCTAATTAAAAAAAGTTTAGTAATCAAGTGAAAACAACAATACAAAATGCTCAGCAACAACATGTTTGGAACTTAGGGAGCAATTAAAAAAGGACTCTGGAAATTTATCCATTCTAAAAGTGGTAGTGCAGCTCCTTCTCACTTCTCAGCAAATGGTAAAGTTTTAAACTGATGCAAAGGAAATTGCCAATGCATTTAACTCAAAGCAAACTATACTCCATTAACGTCAAACTGTTCAAAATTTCTCTAGGAAATCCATCAGTTCAAAAGCCTCTTACAAAACTCTCTTGCTCAGTAAACGAGGTTAGCCAAGTACTTCTCAACACTCGTCCTGGTGCGGCTAGTGGTCCTGATCGAATCCCTACTACAATTCTTCTCCAGTGTGCTTCTTTGCTTGCTTCATCCCTCACTCACTGCATTATTTAACTTGTCAAACGAGTCCAGACTTGTTCCTAATAAGTGGAAAGTAGCTAACGTTGTGCCTGTCTACAAACTGAAGAATAGCTGTAAGATGTATCTAACTTACTTCAGGCCTATATCACTTACCAGTACTTATTGCAAGTGGAGCGTCTGGTTACTTTAGCCATTTATACGCATTTAGAAGTGAACAGTCCTGCATGGATTTTTACCTCGTCGATCATGCACAACTATGCTGACAAAAGCTAGAAGACATCAACATAAGCTACACTAGGAAAACGCTAAAGTCCCGCCGCGTTGATGGATGAGCTTTTTAAAGTTTTTAGTTTGCGTGGGATATCTTTACTTTTGCAAGTGCTTTGTTTTGTTGCCTACGCATTGTAGTGATTGTTGTCAAGTTTCTATTGTTTATTGTCAATTTTTATTATTTACCGTAAAAAACTTATATTAAAAGCTTTATTTCTATGAATTCTGGCTAACTTTTTCAACTTTTTCTTTTAAAAGGTAATACATCACCATAACCTTAATGCCCATGTATAATATGAACGTTGTAGCCCCACCCGTTTGGTCAGAATTGGACCAAATGGCACGAAAATATCGCACAAAAAATCGAAAAAAAATCGTAAAAGTACGATATTCATGAGAAATATTTCTTCGATTGTACCCAAAAACAATACACCTCTAAGTTCAGAGATTTCGAAGGTCCTGTCAAATTTTCATCAAGATCGGATATGCCGTTTGCCTGGGAGAGAGTTAACAAACAGACAAAAAAACAAACAAAAAAACAAACAAAAAAAAAACACCCGAGCTAAATTTTTTGGGGGGTCAGTGAAATTGAAGTCTTCGCTTCGCTCATCCAAAATTGTGGTATTCAAAGTGAGCTTCTTTATCTGGATAAATCATTTTTAACGGGCAGATCTCAGCGTGTATTGCATGATCTGGAAAGAATTCAAAATCGTGCCACAAGACATTATGGGTTACAAAGAAATTCGTACTTCTACGCGTCGTGGTCAATGTCGCCTTACCACCATTGAACAACTCATGAAAAGATGTTGACTGGCTGTGTGGACCTTGACCCATTCCATCGGGTGTCTTGGAACCTTCACGATTCAAGCCGTGAACAGACTGTCCATCACACCACCATTTAGAACTACTACCTATCCGATGTCCATCCAGGGGCTCCGCCCCTGGACCCCGTCAGTGGGCCCATTACATATATTGTCCCGGTAGGCCCTTGATCGGCCAGTCCGACCCTGTATGCTTACACTAATTATTTGTCCCGGTTTGTTACTTTCAAAATATGGTCACCTTATGCAAGCTGGAAAGAATTCAAAATCGTGCCACACGAATATTATGGGTTACAAAGAAATTAGTACTTCTACGCGTCGTGGTCAATGTCGCCTTACCACCATTGAACAACTCATGAAAAGATGTTGACTGGCTGTGTGGGCCTTGACCCATTCCATCGGGTGTCTTGGAACCTTCACGATTCAAGACGTCAACAGACTAAGTCCATCACACCACCATTTAGAACTAGTATATTGGGGCAGACTTTTAATTTCTGAATTGTAGTTGGATGAGCGTAGCGAGCGAAGCGAAGATTCCATTTCACTACACTGGAGAAAAAAATCCGGAATGTTTTTTTTTTTCCTTTCTTTCTGTATTTTTGGCTGTTTGTTAACACGATTCCGGCTAAACCAATACTCCAATTGCGATGAAATTTTATGGGGGCCTTCGAAATCTCTGAACTTAGAACTGCCACGTTTTTGAGCGCAATCGAAAAATTATTTCTAATGAAAATCGCAAATTTACGATTTTTTTCGATTTTTAAAAAAGTTCTTCGACTTATAACATCTACATGCTTAATCCGATTTTAATGATTTTTTTACAGAACCTTAATTTTATGAATTAAGATATTCGTGTGAAATTTGAGAACAATCGAAAAATTATTTCTCATGAAAATCGAAATTTTACGGGTTTTTTCTTTTTTTTAACAATTCTTTCACTTATAACACCTACATGCTTTATCCTATTGTAATGATTTTTTTACAGAACCTTAATTTTATGAATTATTATGTTCGTGTAAAATTTGAGCGCAATCGAATAATTATTTGTTATGAAAATAGCAATTTTACGATTTTTTTCTTTTTTTAAAATTACGATTAAGAAAAATAAAAGAATAAAGTTAATTTTTATTTAATTTAATTTAATTTTAAAAAAATCGACTTAGTAATAATTTTTTCACAAAACAACAGAAAATCTGCATAACACATGGCAGGTCAATGCACCAATTACGCTCATCCAACAACGCGGCTTAAGAGTCAACCGGAGTTTGGTCTGTAGGCCTAAGTTGGTGATAATGGGAGCTTGAAAGAGGCACTGGAGGTGGGATTTCGCAAATGTCACTCAGAATATTCGAAAAATAGCCGTCCAATAGACGGCCGTAGTTGCAATGTACGTCTGTGGCTGCACGACGTACTGCAGAAGCTCCGCGATACGGTGCGGCACCGTGAGTCCGGTCTACGGTCCGCGAGGCGCGAAGCACTATTTTATTTCACATCGTTCGCAGTCTCGCTCCGTGGACGAGTTACAACAGAGGGTGCTAGATCTAGGGTGATTGAGTAAATTTTATGATCAGGAAATTCCAAATTGGTTATTAATGTATGTGATGAATGAAAAAAAGTGTATAAATCTTACCGACTGAAAACTGTGGAATCGAAACACGCCCGTAAGAAGTATATGTATATTCGAAACGCTGATTTAAGACCACAAGACATACTTGAGGCATGATTGTTACATATTTTAATCTACTTATTATTACAATTTATTATGCGTGCGTACGTGTAACGTGCCGTTTATTGCGCTATAGCTACGTACATAAGTATACCATAATATTAATATGGTTATGAATGTACCAGGATGATATTTTAGCTAGCTGTGCAAAGCCACCTCCTGATGCAACCATGCACTGATCCATTGATGACTGGTATATAAGAATGGGAATTTGAAATGGCTTCTGAAGAAAGTGCTGTTTTTTATTATTCATTTGACATTTGAATATTCAATACGATTGAAACTCGTCACATTTTCTTCTATCAAGTCAGTATCCATAAAAGTACAGTATGTATAGTGTACAACAATAGTACCTATCATTGAGTTTATGCTTCCGATTTTTTTTTCTGACTGCATTGGACGGAAAGATGAAAAAGTCAACTATTCTCCGGCCTTTTGATTATGAATTTGTTCTGTAGGTGGCGGCCTAATAAGAAACATAAATATTTAATATTCGTACAAACTATTTCCATGATATACCTATACATTAATTTATTTCAACATCTATTCTATCAAATCACTATGT
>JAMZAV010004244.1:0-57251 GCA_024449915.1 Sweltsa coloradensis
GATTTCATGGTACGTCACAGGCCTAGCAACATAATTACCTTTGTCATGTTTGTAGCCGGTCTCTTATAGTGTGCAGCGTTACCTAGCCTACAAGGCATTTGTCGCTTATCGATTATTGATTTTGTGTAACTTGTAATAGAATTGTATTATTATTTTCACTCGGACAATCTTATGTTGGGTACGTGTAACCCAGGTATATCCTATGTTTTAACCTGAAGACCCAGGTTGTCTAGGCCTAAGCCTATAAAGGCCCTACCTATATTTCACTGTGATATTTCTACTCTGTGACATAAATGTTGTTAATTTGGTCAGAGGGCTGAAGGGTGTCGGAGACCACTTGCACTTAGCCGCGTTAGGCTAGTACCTGACCCCCACGCCTTATTTTCCGGTAAGTGCAGTGATGGCCGAACCTTAGTCTCATTAGAGAGGCAGACCTTGTATTATGTTATGCTAATTGTGTACTCTGCTGGTTATTATTTTTTTTTTTTATGTTATTATTATTTGTGGTTATGCATCCTACGGAACGTCGGCACTTATCCGACAATAAATCGTTTCTGATCTTTACATCTTGTGTTCTAGTATCATTATTAGTCCTTCGTCATTCCACTGTTGATACTAGTACTAGTTGGTAACCAGTTTTTAGGAATTACGTGGCGCCTAACAGCTGTACAACTACGGAAGTACGACCAGACAGACGGCCACGCCCCTTTCTCCACTGAGCAAGAAGCCGGGGTGTCACAACTAATGTATAGTAATTTCCAACTGAACAATTGTGTAGGCGACAAAAATTTAAAATCTTGAAATGTGCTCTGATAGCAACTTGTGCTCATCATTTCATCATCCCAAAAATTCAAATATTTTGTGTGAAAAATTGGGGTTGAAAAAGTGATCCAGATTGCATGTGAAATTAGCTGGATTTGATAGATCTCATTGAAATCAGTGTTTTTTTTTATCTGCATAGGCCTATTGGAAATACTTCAAGAAGGGTAAAAAAATGTTATTCTAACTATTACAAATTTGAATGTATTAATGCATTTTTTAATGGTTTTTTTACAATGCTTTAGATAGGGGGGCATTCCAACGCACTTGAACATGCGATAAGTATAAAAGGATTGTGGGTAGGTGCATATTCTCTCTTGACGATTATAAACAAGTACAATTTCATCTTGCTACACAAGAAATCTTAATAAAATCAAATGGATGCTCAATCGACCTTAATCGTGTTTGTTGGGTACCTTGGAATTAGAATTAAAAGGGGACGACTGTACTGTAGATGGCAAGCACTCACCCTTGGAGAAGTTGGGTGGACAGTTCTCCAGGCACTGTTCAACAAGTCCCGGGCGCGCTCCAGCTTCGTACCTCCATAGCGAGTGAGAAACTTTTGTGAGGTACGTGTTCCATATGTCATACACATTGGGCCACTTGAAGAGAGCAATGCCTAGGAAGAGAGATCACCAGCATTAGCTTACCTACAGTCCCTTGAGAGTAGGACCATCAGGTCTAAGTAGTGTAATGAGCTTGCTCTATTATACATTGGGTACATACAAGAATACAAGACATTGTGATATTCAGTAAACTGTAGTTGTATTGTTTGAAGATAACTAACTTAGTATGACACCGCCATGTTGACTGCATGTGCAAGCCAGTGCCACCAACCAAGGCCCACTAGCTGACTGCCAGTGTGACCAACCTAGGCCAACTATCACATATTTCCCCTAGTTTTTTACAATGAATCAATCAATCAGATAAACACATCCTTATAGCCAATGGCTTAACTACGGATAAGTGAAAACCATAATACCTTAATGTGAAACATGAATGAAACGACCACTGCTGATTGCAGCTGGCCTCGTATTACCATAAATATAGTAATGAATCTAGATAGCACAGATATCTACACAAATGTAAAACAATAGTTAACTAAACAATCATACCTCTATGACAATTTAAACACTTAATCAATACTAAATTAACTTCTAATCAAGGCCCATGATCAAGATTGGTACAAAGTATGCATGATGGGATTTCCTGGTTAGTGCTTATTGCTGGCTAAGCATTTCACATACAAAGATGAGAGATTCAAAGAAACATGATGAAGAAAACGCTCAGTTGGACGCATTGATAAGCGAGCACGTGCTATACAATTTGTTGATGGTCCAAATTTCAACCTGATCTGAATCTTCGTGCAACCGCTATCATGAGCCAAAAAAGCTCCAGCTTCGTGCGACTTTTCGTTGCCATGGTAACGTTACTTTTGTTAAAATGTAATTTCCATCTACACTACTTATTGCATCAAAATAAAATTAACATATTCGTGACCGGACGGACATTCTAAATGATTTGGCTACCTCAGATTTTGTCGCCGTTTAGTTTTTAAAAAAAACTTTCGATTAACTTTAAACTAACTTTATAACTTTTTGAATGATTTTGCCAAAAAACTAATGGCATTCAATCCAGATCGAAGCTTGCGGATGGTCCAAATTTCAACTCGATCCAAACCTCCATTCGACCGCTATCATGAGCCAAAAAAGCTGCGCGACTTTCCGTTGCCATGGTAACGTTACTTTTGTTATAATGTAATTTCCATCTACACTACTTATCGGGTCAAAATAAAATTAACATATTCGTGACCGGACGGACATTCTAAATGATTTGGCCATCTCAGATTTTGTCGCCTTTTAGTTTGAAAAAAAAACTTTTGATTAACTTTAATGTAACTTTTTAACTTTTTGAACGATTTTGCCACAAAACTAATGGCATTCAATCCAGATCGAAGCTTGCGGATGGTCAAAATTTCAACTCGATCCGAACCTCCGTTCGACCGCAATCATGAGCCAAAAAAACTGCGCGGCTTTCCGTTGCCATGGTAACGGTACTTTGTTATAATGTAATTTTCCATCTACACTACTTATCGGATCGAAATAAAATTAACATATTCTTGACCGGACGGACATTCTAAATGATTTGGCCATCTCAGATTTTGTCGCGGTTAGTTTGAAAAAAAACTTTCGATACTTTACTGTAACTTTTTGAACGCTTTTGAAAAAAAACTAATGGCATTCAATCGAGAAGACGCTTGCGATGGTCAAAATTTCAACTCGATCCGAGCCTCCATTCGATAACGTTATGGCCAGACATACAACAAAAAAAAACAAACAAAAAAACAGTGACTATTTTTTCCGTGCAGGTCAAAATTGGAAACGCTTGCTTCGCTCGCATTAACAATCCTTACTGGCTTCATGTTTTGACATAGTCCTTAGAGAATCTCCAGACCTAAAATGATTTCTTAAGAATTGCAGGTAGGCATCTGAAGTTAGTAGAATAAAAAGAGGGAAAATGATAATTTTCTATCTGTGTGACACGGAAATACAAGAAACCCATATCAAATTTGACGGCATCTTGTCTCTAGAATTATACTACGATTGACCATTGAAGGGAAGTTTTAGTTTTCATTATTTGATACACGAATAATCAGTCGTTTTACTCAATTGTGGTGGGTAAAGCTGAAAATAGCGTAAACAATTTGAAGTTTTATTTTGATTCTGACAGAAGTAAATAGTTCTATTAGATTTAAAATCATTTTTAAACCTACTTTGCGTACTAAACAAGGTAGTATATTATCGTTATAGTATAATACTTAGTAGGTGACGTAAACTCCGTTCATTATTTTACGATTTGTGGGATTTAAAGTTCTTTAATTTACTGAGGGGACCTCATTAAGCTACTTTAAAAGTTTGTTATTTATGTTTATAGCCAAGTGTCAATATTATTTTGTTTACACTTTCTGACAGCAGATAAGGTTATTGAATTATATAAGACCTTTTCAGGGGAGGGGGGGGGAGAGGATTTTAAATAGTGTTCATTGTCATTCAAATGGTTAAGTATTGTGACCGGGTGTAAGTTGCAGAAGAAATATAAAAATAAAAGCCTAAAGTGCTTACGTATGTAAAGCTTTTTTCATCGAATTGTGTCAAATATGAGCAATGAGACATTCGATTATTGCTTGGACGATGGGAATGCAATAAGTGTATAGACCATTGGATACCATCAAGTGTCTTCACTGTGGTTGCTCAAGTATGTCTATGAACTGAAGATAGACATAAGAGTTTTGCCGAGATTGTATGTATGAATTGTTTATTTCCCCCTCTAAGGTAACACGATCTTTTAATCATGATGTCGACGAAGAGTCTCAACGTAATGATGATGTTGCTAAAGGTTACCAGTATTGCAAAAAGAATGAAGCTTGGACATCTTATATACGTAAGTTTTTGGATAAGTATATAGATCAGTTTGAGGGTTATTCTTGACACTTACAATTTTGATATATTTGCTTGCTGTGAAACCTATCTGATGAAATCTGTTTTCTAGATGGTTTTTTTTGACCTGTTTACAATTAAAAATGCGAAGATTTGCATCGTGAAAGGGAAGGGGTGGAGGGTTAGTTTTTTTATATTGCCCGAGAAGTTCATGTCAGTGTAGTTGAGTGTAAAGTTAATTTCCGTGGATGTTGAGTGCAGTCAGTAAATTTCTGGCTTCCAAATGTAACCAATGATTTTACAGCATTTTAAGCTCCACACGTAAAGTTAAGAATTTCAGATTGTTTTATCATAGTTTAGTAAAATACTTTAAAATTGGAAGCTAATGAATTATTGTTTTCTTAGGTGATTTCAACATTGATTTTTGAGTAGAAGACATTACCAGTAAAATCTTTCAAAATTCTCACTAGATCACAATGGATTTGGTGCAATTGATAAATCTGTACTAGGGTTTTAATAGGTCAGCTACTTTTAATTGATCACGTTTATGTAAATCACAATGAAAATATTATTCAGTCAGGTCTTATAAAGTGTAGGATAAGTGATCATGAATTAATTTATTGTGTTCGTAAGATTATAAGCAAAAGTTTCTTCCTTAATTTGTAAATATAGAAATTATAAGATGTTGATTGGAAGCAAGTAGATGAATATCTTAAGTGGTCCCATTTAACCAAATTGGTATGGCGGTAAGTGGCAGAGGATAAATTAGAAATGTTTGTTAAAGTAAACCGTGGAAACTCTAAATGAGCAAGCAACCCACCCTTGAAATTAAGAGTTAAAGAAAAACCATCCCCATGGTTACAGCAGATATTAGTAAATCCATGCATAGGAGAGACCACTTGCGCAAAGAATTCAGAATTTTAGAACGGCCATCCACGTGGGAGAATACAAGAAGTAGAATAAGGTAACTAATCAGATTCGTTTTTTCTAAGCGTTGAGCATTTTTAAGTCTTCTTTTTGATAATGTATATTTCTTCAATCTTTATGTCAGTTTATAATAAGTTGACAGTAACAAAGTGAAAAAAGAGAGTGTAGCATAGCCTCATTGACAGAGAATGGGGTATCCTACACGTCTATTCCTGACATTTGCTGTTTGGTTACAGAAACTCTTTTTTTGTTTGTGACCGATGGTAGATTTTCACAGTGAAATTGGTAAGTTTAAAGATTTAAATAAAAGAAGCAGATGAATCTCCCCCATGTAAAGGTAACTTATGAAGAAGTCATTTCAGCAATTAAAAACGCCTTAAAATTAAAAGCTCGACAACACTTCCAAGAGATTCCATTGCATAGTTTCAGAAATGCCATCAATAGTCGGATTATTGGCGTATCTAATTTCCCATTTCTTTCTTGTAGGTGATTTCCCAACCCAGCTGAAATTGCATCGGTAACACTATTTTAAGGGTAAAGGTAAAAAGAGTGATAGGAATTCTTATCGACCTATATCAACTCTTCCAATTGGTAGGGAAATTATTGAAAAATATTTTGCACATGAGGGGTTATTCATGAAGTGGATGCCTCTGAACGTTTAAGTGAAACCAACATGGTTTTTAGAAAGGTAGATCAACGCAAGTGCCCCTTCTAGCATTTACAGAGTTGTATCTATGAGGTTGACAAGCCGAATGGTAAGGTTGGAGCTGTTTTTTGTTGATCTTGGAAAGCATTTGTATTCAGTACTTTTTTACCTCTTGTAATAAAACTAAAACCGCGGTATAACATAACCACAAGTCCTATTTTGTATCATATTGTCGGGATTCACTTTTTAAAAAAAGAAAAGTTTATCCAATCTTGCAAAATATAGTTTTCAAAGTATTCAATTATATTTTGTGGAGTACCGCAAGGATCAATATTAGGACCCCTTTTATTATTCTTTACATGATGATATATCTACTAATAATGGGAGGAATCAATTCATATTTTATATGCTGATGACTTGGTCTTTTATTTAGAAGTGTGGATGTTTGAAAGAGATCTCGCAATACGGTCTTCAAAAGTTTTAAAGAGTATGGATGATTGGTTAAAACTCAGGAACTTGATATTAAATTATAGTAAACAAATTTTAATGATTTTTCATAAGGCTAATGATAGAAGCATGAATGATATTCATTTGACGTTGGAATTGTAATGTAATCTAATTTCTAGATATATGAATTTAAATATCTTGGAGTTTTCTTTAGATTGTAATTTAAATTTTAAGAACATTATGATATGTAAGTAATAAAGTATCATCAGCAATAGGAATTATAAGTAGAATGAAGAGGTTTGTAACAGAGAGAATGTTGAGGTTACTTGTAGATTTTATAGCACTCTATTATTTGATTATTGTTTAGTGTTTCGGCAGTAGACCTTCTCCCGATATGTTGTACTCAGAAGAGAATTGACGCATCTGTTTGATTCAATTCCTATGAAGCAAGAGTTAGCAATCTGATTTGCTTCAACGATTGAGGAAAGACATGAAATAAGCGTACTGGTAAATACATACAAAATATTGAAAGGTATGTAGTCAGGTATTTTCCCCAATATTTTTCAATTTGTTGATCGTGATAGAAATTCTATTCCAATGAACTCTTTGAAAGTTCCTAAATTAATTTCTGAATCATTAAGAAAGTCATTCTTGGACAGAGAGTAATCCTTTTTGGAATTCAATTTCTTATTATATTAGAAGCCAATTTTACTGAGCTAGGAATAGTAACAATTTAAAGTAATTGAAGTCAATGATAATGAATCGCAGAACCAAGAAGAATTGATTTTTAACTATTTATTTGTGGGGCATTGTCCCAGTGTTTATGTAATGTTAATTTATCTTCATATGTTCTTATTCATGATTTTACTGTTCTCTTTGTTTGTTCATTATTGCTTTGATTTTGATGTATTTCAATGTATTTTCAAATTGATATTTTTCTGCCTAGATTGGTCTGGTTCCGCCCACTGGTGGAACTTGCACTTGAATTAGGTGTCCGTATCAGTGCTGGTGATCGTTTTTGACTTGACAATTTTAAATAATTATATATCTGATATACTTATATATTAGAGTCAAATCTTTTGCACTAAATTGTTTATCAAGATTTGAACACAAGAATGATGGTTGAACCATAATGAAGATTCGCGTTCGGTGGTTTCTTCCGCGAAAGATTGATTACTCCCCGATTTGCTGTTCCTGATTTTTTGGCAAACCTCATATTCGTTGAGTGGGATCGTCTATATCAGTTTTTTTTCTTTTCGTTTTTTTTTTTATGTTTTTATTTTTTCTATCTTCTTTTTTGGTCTTTTCTTTTTCTTTTTTTCTTTGTTTTTTTCTTCCTTTTTTCTTTTATTTTCTTTTTCTCCTTTCTTTTCTTTCATTCCACCCCCTTTTTTATATATTCGATCATTCATAATTGCATTTAATGTCCTTTTTATTTGTTATCAAATTGTTTGCATAATTTAAATGCATTGTGGTGATATTACTATTTCAAATATTTACTTAATTGTAGTTCATTTGTTGTATCTGCATCTATGTAATTAGATTTATTTAGTTGTCCTCCTTTGTAATTCATTTTTATAACTGAATAGGATAGAAGTAAAATAAATAACAAAACTTGTAGAAATACAGCCAAACTTACACACTCAAAAGGAATGAGATCTAAAAAAGGGCCAGCTCATCTACCCTTCCACATAAACGTACAGTGTCCCATAACAGCATCCTCGAAAAGCTTGGCAAAATAGCAATTTGCGATTTTTAATTTAACGTAATAGTTTATCCAAGTTTCTTTTTTCTAATTATTTAAAAACGTAATAAGCATGCAAATTCTATTTTGCCAGCTTTTCGAGATGCTGTTATGGGACACGTGTACGTTTATGTGGAATGGTAGATGGAGCTTGGCCCTTTTTTTTAATCTCATTCCTTTTGAGTTGTACGGTTGCTGTATTTTTCTACAAGTTTTTGTTTATGTGTTTGATCTCATTACTTTTTCAAGTTCCATGTACAAAATTATTTGCTAAAATATAATATTTTATCAAAGTTGATTTAAATTCTAGTATTAGCCATAACAATATAGGATTAAAATATCTAGACCCGAGTCATGTACATCCTGGGTATAGGTGGTATACCATGGTATAACGACGGTATAAGGACTGACCCCATTCTTTAGTTCGTGGAGATGAGTTGAAAACGCAATTTGAAAACAAGTCGTTTTCGTTTTTCGAATGAATTGGTATTCTTGAAGCCGGGTATCGTGAAAACGTCATGGGTTTGTGAGTTGAAATCATTGATATTTAAACGCCCTATAGTACTAGATGCAGTCCGCCCTATACCTCCGCACAGGCGCTGAGCATAGCAAATGAAGCTCACCGGCCCATTTCAGATGGCGATTTGGTGTTTTAATTTATGCTTTTTTAAATGCCATAAAGTATTTTACTGGATTTGTTGATATGTTTTGCTTGGTGCGCATGTATAACAAAAAACAATACAATTGATTGCATAAGGGAATTTAGTATCATTTGGTGTTAAAGGCTAAGTATGCCTTACCTGTCCACCTGGCGGCAATCTTGAGAACTATTTGGCACAAAATCGCTCCCATTTGATTAACTTAAACTGTCATTTTAATGATGGCTCTAATTGTAGCCGGAAGTTGACCACCGACTGCCTGTCTAGCCAATTATATAGGATGTCTATGGTTGACAGAGTTCACGAATCCAAACACTTTAAAAAGATTTGCGTTAGCAAAGAGCTCGAAAAAAAGTTCTATATTTATTCTATATGGCAGTGCCTTCATAACGCGGGCCATCGAAGACAAGTGTGTATGAAAATGATTTGATTGTTGCAATTTGTAACAAACAGTTGAGCAAGTTCATATCAGAACAATGTGTGCTGGCAGAGGGTTGGCTAGGCTTGTCAAACATGTAATGTAAGTATGAAATTTTACCTAGTCCTATAGCCAAATGGAACTTTAGACCTACACTTTTGCATATAAATAATTTTCCACATCTGGGGCCTAGGCCAGGGACGGTTCTTTCTGATCTTGTTTTTATGAGAGTATAATGACACCTTTTCCTCGTTGCCACACAAAGAAGAAAATTTTTAATGTCCGCTATTTGTTACAGTTATGCGCACTTTCCCGCCTAACTCTGCTTATACCGGCAACATGTCAAGTAACTATGGTTCTTGTTGATTGTATGCCAAGTGTTTAAGGCTTATTTTTAAAACCTTTATTTTGGAAGCCTTCAACAAACTTTTTCACTTTTATTTCAAAGGACTATATTTCTATAACTCTAATGTCCATGTAAAAATATGAACATGTAGGCCCCACCCGTCTGGTCTAGAATAGCGGGCCGACGTCATAGGATGTTAGCAGTAGCAGTAGTACAGTAGCTAACATCCTTAAAGTGATTTTGAGCATGTTTCTTCAAGCATTTTTTTTCACAAGAAGGAATAATCGTACACCCCAATAAAAATTTGGCAATGTGTTGTCAGGACCTAAATCCCCATCCGATTGTGATAGTTTTCAAGTTCAACATCACGTTACATGACGTCTGGGTAAACCTCGAAAATCACACAACTCTGCTTGGTGTATAAGTGCTCTGAGTGTGTAGTCCGCACCGCGGCTTGGCGGCGGCGCCCTAACGGGCACCTAGATAAATTAAAAATAAATAAATTAAGGGTTACTAATTCTGAAAAGTAAAAAACCGGACACATGTACTTTTCGCTTGAATGGACTTGTGTGGGCTGCCCGGGGTCAAGGGCAAGCCCCAGCCCCGAGGTGGAAAAATTTTGGGCAATTTTTCCGCCAGATTGCCTGTAGTGAGATCTGAGACAGGTCGGGTTGGTTGGGGGCTGGCCTTTTCAGTTTCGCTTACCTACATTCCTTCCTAAATTTTTCCTACACCCATTCCATATTAACCTACTTTTTTTTTTTCTTTCTTGTGCAAAGTTTGCCTTTTTGAGCCATTCTTCTGTCTTGCATCCAATATAAGACTGCCTTCTATGTCTATCCTGCTCAGTTCATCGGGTAGGGAGTCAATGTCACTCTTGAGGGCGGCGCATCTAAATAGATTGCTCTCCTGTCTTGTCTTCAAATTACAAAGTTTACAGTGGGCCGGTTTGTTGGTAAAAAATGTTAAGCGGTGCAGGTGGTTGTTGCAAGACGCCGTGACCGGTTGCAAGCCGAAAATGGGCGGTGGCCGTCTTTCCTCGACCAGATTTCTTTGCTGGCCCTTTGCTTGATCCTCGGTCCACCAGTTTCTTTAGGCCCCCGTGAAGTCGCTTCTGTGGTGTTCTTTATGACACACAGACTTTTTTGGTGTTGATTTGATCTTAGTTTTTGACATTGTTGAAGGAGAGAGTAGGTGTTTGCGGTGCTTTTGTGGCACTTTTGTTAGAATGTGTTTATTTAGGATAGACAAACATAATATAAGACAAAGGTAATTGGGTAAGCAATACAAGCTAATGTGTGATTAATAAGACGGGCTTGTTGAGAAAAGCATCTTGATGGATCCCGCTTGACAAAGAGAAGAGTAAAAGTATGTGTTGCCAGGGAAGTCTTCATCGGACAATGCTGTTGTCCAACTGTCAAACAGCTGATATATAGGCGAAAAACGTGCCAACATCTCCATCACCCCTCTCACGTCAGACTCCCTATTCCCCTTAAAACCAAGTTTTCTTGAAATTTCCTCAATTGCGGTCCTCGTAATGGGTTTAGTCAGGATGTCTGCTGTCCATGGTTTTCACTTGGACAATATGCAACATTAATTATACTTTATTCGAAGACCCCTTATATAGTGGTAACCCGATATCTAGAGTGCTTGGTTCTTGGAGTTAATCTGTCCATTTTTTATTAGTTTTAGAACATGCCTTGGTTGTCTTCGTAATTGGGCGTTGCCCCGTCTGTTGAATCCGATGTCGTCCAACGGGACAGTTGTCGCACATGTCACTTTCTTGTAGCAGCGGTAGATGCTGCCACATATTCTGCCTCGGTTGAAAGAATAGCGCACTGAAATTGTTTTCTACTACTCCAAATAACAACATTTTACCCAATTAGAATTACATACTAGTTGTTGATTTCCGGTAATCTCGTTCTCCTGCCCAAGCGCGTCTACGTAAGCAATTAACGTATTGGTTCAGATCCTACTGCAACCTTTTAGTTTCCTACTTGAGGTCCCTTAGGCATCGAATCTAACTCGTTTTCACTGCTTGTCCAGTCATTTTTGTGTAGGTGAACTCACTTTTCTAACATAGTATGCCACCGCAGCTTGCAATATCTGACCTAGAAACAGTTGAAAATATCAAATAGGCCTTCCTACCCGTTTCTCTGTATTAGTGATTATTTGGTAGAATCTCCAAACTTTGGGATGCTGATAAGTATCAGTGTCTCCCATCGGTGTGTGTTTGTGGGTTAGCGTCTCGAGTCCACACTCCACGACAAGTGCATCAATCTTGCTACTTGGCTTTAATGGTGTAGCTGCGATCATTGTCCTTTTCTATTTACAATAACCATTAGTAAGCTGCTTCTCCCAAGTTTGGTGATCTCAAAATGTGTGTTTTAGAGCTTTACTTAGCATTGTTGATGGGACTTCATATCCTCACTTAAGACTAACAAATACATCGGGACATACATGGTTAGATACATGTTCCGTCTTTTCATGAAGTAAAGACATGGGTCTGCACTGCTCTGTTTAAATCCTAATTCAGAAGGATTTTTTCCTTCATTTTTTAAATTCCACGATCTCGCAGATGCTTTATCCCCATAGATTGAATTTCTGTAATTTACATACCATCTGCTCCTCCCCCCTCCTCGGAGAATCCCTCTGGTTGCACCTAAGATATCTTCTTGCAGTTCCACCGTGTGAAAGAACGCTGTCTCACATCAAATGATGAACCTTTCAGATTTTCTTTGATGCTATGGTTAGTAAAATTCTGGTTGTTGAATCCTTCACATCTGAGCAAAAGTCTTGTCATAATCTCCAAATTTTTAAAAAAAGAAGAGTAGCCTTTGGCAACTAGGCGAGCTTTAGTCACTCACTTGCCCTCTGATTTTCATCCTTAATTCTTGAAAACCCATTTATTCCCAATGGCGTGTTTCCGTCTGGTAGCTCCTTTAGGTCCAGGTCCCGTTGTGATTAGTGACTCCAACTCTCCTTTTGCAGCTTTTATCCACTTCTCCTTCATTGGACTTTTCATATTACGTCTAAATGCTATCAATGTCATTTTCATCTCAATTGAACATTTGGTTCATGTTTTTGTCAATCAACAACAGCAAATGCAGGAACACAGCTGCATTGCAGTCCTCCGCATCACAATATATATTGTTTTTAAACGAGCTGCCCTTCATTGATGTAATTTTTTTTTTTTTTAATTTTTGTTGTGTAGGGAGTTTGTAACGTGACTTTTGAGCCTGTCCTAGCCACAAGCCATAATAATTTCAGAGTTGTTCCCTGAATCGGCCTTGTTGATTCTGGGCGTGTATTCGCGGGTGTTCGCAACTGTCCCCATTACCACTGATTGCTATATTTTCCTATTAAAAATATCGATCTTATTGGGTTGGTTATCGCTCACTAAGTCGATTGCGTCGGGCCTGCAGGTTGGCTTGGTCCGCTTTTGATTTAAAGTCCCCCACTGAAAATCAGTGTTTTTAAACTGAGTAGGTAGACTCTAAATAATTTTTTTTTATTTATTTATTTAAACTGAATAGTGTGGCCAACATTCCAAATAAAATTTGGAATTTAAAGACCATCTCGTTAGAAACATGCTACTGTAGCAGTACACAATGTTTATTGTGGTTTGTTCCGTGCTTTGAGATTATTTGCGTGGTTGTTATGTAAATCAACCGATATATTATATTATAGCTATGACTGGAAAACAGTATCTCATGATTCAGTCCATTTTTATTGTTATAACATGATCAAACATTAAGTCATGGAGTATAGATATCATGTTCTTAATGCATGCAAATGGGTAAACTGTGTTTTCAAGATTTATGTATATTCGAATGTATCTTGGATGACGAACCAAAACTAATGTACTAAACTCAAGAAAGTAATCGATCAAACGCTGTCTATTTTTCGGCAAATTGTAGACACTCGGGGTCGTATCGCCTCTACGCAAAAATAAGTATTTTACTTGTATCTGTTACCGTTAAAAGATATATCTTTGAAACAACCCTGAATGGTGAAATTCCACTCTTGTTGTTGTGTGGGCTGTTGATCAATTATCTTGTGCTATTGAAAAAAAAGTAAAAAATACCCCAGTTATTATGAAAGAGGTACCGAAGGCCAAGGGTTTCATGCGTCGGGACCTACAGGGGTGGCTTGGTCACTTTGATTTACTGTCCCCCCACTGAAAATCATTTTATGTAACTGAGTGGGTAGACTCTAAATACAATTATTTATTTTATTATTATTATTATTATGATTATTAATCAAACGTGTATGAGTTTCGGGTTATTTCGTCCGCGTCGCGAGTAAACATTATACGTACCTCGACGTTTCGTTTACGCTCTTGTGGGTAACCTATTCAATGAGAAACTGGGCTGATAAGTTTGTTCAGCCTCAGCGACCACTCTCCGTGGCGGTTTCTGCTGATTGGCTGGGGTGGCACACGTGTGAGTGGGGTAGTTATCTCCCTGGTTTGAGAGGATGACGTCAACACTTGTTGTTGTTTGTGTTGTTGTCGTTGATGTGTTGTAGCTCCGGTTTGTTGTTGTTGTTGGGGGTGGGGCCGGTGGTTGTTGACGTTGCTGTTTAGTTGTTGTAGTTCCTTGTGGCGCAGGATGCTAGTTTGATGACTGGGGCCCAGGAGTTACTCAGTTTATAGCCGCCTCCGTCACCGTTGAAGTTGTTAGGTGATTTGGCTATTTCTATACTCCCTGATTAGCGGGGCCATAGGGCAGGTTCGTTTGCATATTATTTCGGTTTCATCAAATAGTATCTCGTGGTCAGGATTGCTGATTGTTGTCGCCGGCAATGTTTGGCAACAGCCGACAAGTCTTCTCTCAACGAGTTACAGTGATGTCGAGTTCTTTGACCCTTGTGGCGAAGTCCTACAACTGTTGCCCTATGTACGCCTGGCCACACTTGGCAACGGTTTTTGTAATACCGCTCCCCCCTAAGTGCTTTTTTGTCTTTTGGAGATCTTAACATACTGGCGACTTTCTTATGTTGTTAGCCTTATGTGGTGGTTCTATTTGTTTTCACAGTATAATGTTTACTCGCGACGCGGAGAAATAACCCGAAACTCCATACACGTTTGATTAAATATTAACGGGCCGCGAAAGTTTAAAAATGTGAATTATTATTAATTATTATTATTATTAGGAAATCAAAATATTTTAACGGTCTTTCGCTGTGTTCGTTTTGTTATTAAAATACCTGACGTTTCTATACGACTGTGAGTATCATCATCTGATGCAACACTGAAAAACTTTAACATTTGAGATTGTTTTTGTGATTCTTTTGCTTCTTCTTCAATTCACAAAATTCGACAAGAACATCGTCAAATGTAAAGTTTTCAGGTGTTTGCTTTAGATGATGATACGCACAGTTGTAATCGAAATGTCAGGTAGTTTAATAAAAACGAACACAGCGAAATGACTCGTAAAATATTGATTTCTCTAATATTTCGTGCTGTGAAAAGCGTCAGCAAGAAATTATTATTATTATTATTATTATTATTATTATTATTATTATTCTTAATTTTTATTTTTATTGGATGTATTTCATACAAACTCGGTCAAAACCGGAGCTAACATGTTGTAGGAGCTTACGTCAAAGTACACTCATCCATGTGTATCTATATTACGATACCTACATTATTACTTTGTCCTAACTCTAAACTAAAATAAGTCCCATTTATAATAAAGTTTGTAGATGATGTTTTCTTCTTTGTGTACGGGTCGTGGCCGTTTCTCGCGCCATCCTTAGCATTTGCTCTCAGACTATGGAAAACCACGAAATACCTGTCAGGATGGAAGCTGTCTCGGAATCTCGAAGTATCTTCTTAGTTAGAAATTTACGAACTAAATTCCTACACTGTTTGAGTATTAACTGACTTTTGAGTCTCCGATTGTAAAACATTGGGTGGAAGATCTAGTGTTTACTGCTTTTCAATGTACCTTCTTCGGTATGATTTCTTAGCCGATATCACGTATGGGATTGTATTTACCTTGTTTCTGTTTCCACACCTCTTCTTGATCTCAATTGCAAGTTCAATATACTTGGTCCAATTTTTTTCTTCATGTAGTCTCGCGTTTGGCAACATTGGGACAGCAACGTCATAAGGGTAGTGTCTTGTTCCTTCTTGTCATTTATACATTATAATCCTTCTGTGTGATGGGTAGTTTGTCTGTTTTTTAACTGTGCGGTATGTAATATAATTTGAATCTTTACTATTCTAGTACTTTCTACGGTTTTGTTATTTGTAGTAAGGTGTGTGTGTATCAATGAGGTTGACTTGATTGCTAGTTTTTTGGGAATAATGTTATCTAGACTTGGTTATGTCTGTATAAGGTATCCGTTTGACATAGTGACTGCACCCGGTATGATGCGTTCGTGTTTCCCCCTCAACTAACATTTTCTACGTTGATCGTTTACTGTCGCATCTTGTATAATGTATTTTTTTATAATTTTTCGTTGCATCACTCTGTCTTGAATAGCCAGCATAAACCTTCTGTTTCTCCAAATAGTTCCCTGTTTTGTTTAACCACCTATTTGATGCTTTAATATCTACGTGACCTTTTATGTATGTCATCATAAGTTCTCTTGTTAGGGTCTTTTCTGAAGACGGAACTCTTTTGAAGTCGTCAGTTATTATATTATTATTATTATTATTCTTATTATTATTTTATTATTATTATTATTATTATTATTATTAATATTAATTATTATTATAAATAAGTAAGTCCGTAATGGCAAGGAATTACAGTCCCAGGGGAGTAGCTGCTCGTTCAACCAGATACTTTACGGACATTGCCGAAAGTACTAGTTTACACCACCTTCAGATCCTCTCAAGAAGCCCTGCAAAGCTGAGCACTGCACCTTCCGCTACAACGACTAACGATACCCCCAATTCCGACTAGTTGCTGGGTCACACCTGGGGACATCATGTCCGGTGCTGAAGTAATGAACCCGAAGACTTCATCTGGATGGGATGAAGTGCCCGATTGTGTATTCTCAAAAATGTATGCAACCAATCGTAAAACCACTAGCCCACATCTTCTCACATTCCTTCACCACAGGCATATTCCCAGAGAGGATGAATACCCATTGTCAACCACTATACAATAAGAGGGAATAAAGGAATTATCGACTAACCCTCCTATATCATTGCTCACTGCCTTCTCTAAGATCTTTGAGAAGCTATAACCTAAACAGTTTGAACAACGTTCTAGATACTCGAAATACTCAGTAACCACCAGCAATGGCTTCAGAAAAAAATTCTCCACTACGTCGCATTACGCGACATGACAGAGCTATCGCGAATCCGCACTGGAAGAAAACTTGAATGGCTGCAATCTTTTGCCGACTACTTCGAAAGCCTTCTACACCATAGATCATAAAACGCTAATAAAAAGCTGAATGGTATGGTTTTATAGACCTGCAGGGAATGATCTCCTCCTATCTCCAGTAGCAGGAAGCAGTGTGTCCCAGCTAGATTGTAATGAAGGATCATCAGGCTGGTAGAAGTCAAGCATGGCACTACCACAGGGGTTGTTGTTGAGCCCCTACTCTGTCAGCTCCATGTTAATGAACTACCCTGCAAAACGTTACCTAGAAAGAACGCAATCGCTGATGACACCAGTGCAGTGGTAGCTAGCAAGTCACAGAAATGCTGGGACAGAGCTAAAACCAAACTGTTACTGAAATAGTGGACTATAGTAAACCCAACAAAATTGCACTGAATTTAAAATAAACCCAATTGCAGTTACGTTTCTGCCTACGAGAAGAACAATTCAAACCTAACATCCGATAGAAATCGCACAAGAATCCAGGTCCTAGTAGTATGGATGACTATAGGATAAATGGACACACAATTGACTAATGTATGTAAAACTTAAGCTCACTTGCTACTGGCCTCAAATGCTAATCCGCCCGAGCATTGGCAACATTGATACGCTACGAACAGCTTACTTTGCAAGGGGGGTGCATCCCGGCTTACAATATGGAGTTGATGTTTCTGGGGTGGAGAACAGGATGGCTGCGAGTCTTCAGACTTCAAAACGGCATGCGTACTGTGGCAGGGCTGCGACCTTCGAGAAATCGTGCAGAGAATGGTTTAATTTTAAACCCTGAAATACATACCTGACCAACGCTCTAATCTGGCAGTAGCCTTGATATATTCGAAACAACCCTCCACCTGACTGTTACAGCTGCCCAATACATGACCACAACACCAAGAGGCCAGTAAACATATTCGTGGAGAGACATTGCTACATCGTTTGATTGCAGCCCTCTACATCTCCGGATCACAATTACAAACCAAATTGCCAAGAAATATTCCCCCCTTTTCCACCAGTGTGCTAAGCAGAATTGCCTTTTAAAAGTAACCTGAATTGTTTTTTATTAAAAGAGCCCTTTACACCCTGTCAAACTAATTTAAAGACTAAGCATTTCTTTTGGTGTATTGTAAGCATTGTTACTGTCTATTTTTTTTTTTATCTGTAACAACCCCTTCAGATGTTACTTTCTTTTCTTTTTTTGGCGTGGTTTTGTTTGTGGCATCGATAGGCATACTGTTTTTATCTGTGATTTTATCTATATCTTGCCATTCTATATCCCATTACTACAAGTTTCATTTGCATTTTTTGCATTTTTAGTACCTGCTATTACCTCTTTGTAAAATGTTTTTATCTGAATTTTAAACATCCAGGTGTAAATCTTTTGGTGTGGTTTTGATTTGCTTTGAAGGCATACTTTTTTTTAGCTGTCCTCTTATGTCTATTGCCATATTTAATATCTCTTAGGCCTATGGACAAGTTTCAATATTGCATTTTATTACCTGCTATTACCTATTTCTCTTTTGTAAAATGTTTTTTTATCTGAAACTTTAACCCATCCAGTTGTAAAAATTTTTTGGTGGTTTTTGATCTTTGCACCGATATGTCATAATTGTTTTTATATCCGTAGTTTCTATTTATAGGTCTAGCCTGTTTATGTCCTTATGACATTCAATATTCAGGTGCCTAGTGCACCACAATGAAATGTTAATTATGAATTGTAATTATTAAACATCAATAAATTGAAATTGAATTGAAAAATGAAAATTATTAATTAGTTATTATTATTATTTATTATTTATTATTATTATTATTATTATTCTTTTATTCCCAATATGCACATTTACATAATGGGTATTTTCAGAACTTTCACCAGAGATGATACCCACTCGCTAAAGTGAAAACCCCTATTACCTAAAAATTAAATAATACATGGCATTACGAAATACAATACATACAAGAATAACGAAACATTTTTTTTACACTAAAAACTTTGCGTAGTATTTGGGCGGTTCCTTAATAATGCTGGCCTTTTGAAGCTCTGGAGTCCAGTGATTGCAGAGATATGTTGAGGTTTTCTTCACAACTTCTTTCAATTGTCCCGAAAAAAAAAAAAAAAAACAAGGCTCCAATATAATGGGAACAATCTTACACGGACATTCCACATATCGTTGAATTTCTATTTGAAGGTCTCGATATCTTGTGCGTTTTGTCTGCTTCCTTTCGGACTCATGTGCGGTCCTGATGGAATAGCTACAATCGATGATCAAACATTTTTGAGTCGCTTTTTTTAACAACAATGTCTGGTTTGTTGTGAAAGAACCTTTCTATCAGCGATTATTAGCTCATATCCACATATGGTCACATTACCATTGTCAACTACTTGTTCTGGTATATGCATGTACCATTTGTCCAGAAGTTTCGATGTTGTAACTTCTACAAATGTTCCAATGCAATAATTCCAACTTTATCATGTCAGATCATGTATTCCGTTTTGCTAAGACCGGACTCCGAGAAATAATGTGCTCTAACAATCTAAACGCTTTTCTCATAAAGCTTACACAAACGACACTTGTCATCGACGTCGAGTTTGAGATTCTTTTTTCATAACTTTGTGGGGTCTTAAGGCTTGATCTTGTGCAGCTACAATAAACTTTCATTTCACCTTTGGATTATTCTGCCCAGCCACTTATTGGTTTGATCTTGGTCAATATGTGGTTGCTCCATGCTGTAAATATATTGTCCATGCAAAGGTTTAGACTGCCAGCAACTTATTACATCTTTCTGATAATGTGTCTTATTTGCTTCTTTTGATTATCTTGACCTTGTTAGTATGGACCCATTTATCTGATTAATATCGGTAATTCAAAACCTGAATTGAAACTTGTTGCCTAACTTAATGACAATTTTTCTCATAGCTTTGCTGGACTCATGTTTATTATTATTATTATTAATTATTATTATTATTATTATTATTACTTATTATTATTATTATTTCTTATTATTATTGTTATAATTATTATTATTATTATTACTTATTATTAATTATTATTTTAGTACAAACTGTTGGTAACCGATTTATTCTACCTATAAAAGCGGATGATGTCGGTGCGAAACTTTATAATAGGTTTACATAAGCTCGAAGAAACTGACAAAAAACATAATGACGGAGAACGAAACGTGGACATCAAACTTCCAAGAGAAAATGGTCTTGCGCCACCAATCTGCTGCTATATTCATTAGTGTGAGGCTTAATGAAGAGTAAAAGAGATTCAGCTTTATTTACCATTGTGACAGTAACACAAATGTGTGCAAACGTTACGTTTAATGATGCTATGATTCTTTCCGAGGGACTTGGTGTTTGTGTACCTGAATGTAATCCCAATATCCTCTTATCTCTAAGCATTGTGTCATAACCTAATAGCACAATCCAAATAGTAAGAACACCTCCTTGGCTTTAGAAGTGTTTTGTGCATCATGAGTTTGGGACAAACATTTTTTTGCCATTTGCTTCTCCACACATTGGATGTACATAGTTGTTTTTACGACAATATTCCCGTTTTGAGACTATGTTTCTACTGCCAGTTAGTACTTGAAGATGACTTGTTCGTACCCTCAGGATTTAATTTCTTCACCAAGAGAGACCATTGGGGTAAAAAAACCCAACTCATTGACACAGTCTCGTGCTATATTAAAGAACTGTGGTGAATTAACATTCCAATTGGCAGTAACACAACTCTGACATCAGAATAATCAAATAATAATATTCTCATAACTCAGTTCCAACTATGTTGGGTTTATGGTGGTCTCTGCATGAACTGTAGATACTAAGCTTGCCAGACTCAGTGTTTCTTCACATCCTCTAACTCCTTCGCTCTCCACCAATTACCTCCACTCTCTTCTGTCCTCCCACAGCTTTTACTCTTGCACATGCTCACAATGACACTTCATCCCGTTTTCAACAAAAAAAGGTCTTCTCAATCACATATCAGATAAAATACATTATAACTGTCAATATGATAAACCCCACGCCATTTGAAAATGGTATCGCTTATTTCACCGATTTTTATAGTGATATTTCAATATACATCACGGGAGGCTTTTTAACGCTTGCCAACATCAGCAACATCAGTCTTCTGAAACGTTTTTCTTATATAACACTGCACTTCTCACCTCTGTAACGTTGCTGAGAAGATCGACCAAACTCATATTTGGTCCCTGCAGATCTTGCCATAAACAGCAATGAGCTGAAAAGCTTATGGAAATAAACCCCTGCTCCTCTCAGTTAAAATAAGAATGAGCGTTTAGGTGGCATGCTTTGACATAGGCGTTTTTGGCCAGTATAAATCAATGCTTGTGATGGTGACTTACCACTAATAACTATACCGAGAATAGATGCTGATTGATTGCCAATCTCTTTCTGCAAGGTAACAACTAGATCGTGGTGTACGAGCTTTAAAATCGTAATGGAAGCTCTTATGCATTTTGTTTATGAAAGCAGCCAAACCTGGTCAGAGTCAGACGACATGCCTTGGTTACGCACCAAATGCACAAAACATAATTGCAATCAACATGCAAGTCTATGGATGGGCATGTTTTGTTGTGCACTGTTAAAATATACTTGAACATGATTGGTTAAAGATGTTACGTCTTGTCATTTTTGAAGCTGGAAGTGAATTTTCTCACATATTTAAAATTTTTGCTCTAACTTAAACTAACGGATACAATAATATAAGCCTAATGAACCCCTACTCGATGATAATGTGTTTTCAACTGCATGCTAAGGAGGGCCGAAATTTCATTTCAATGGTTTTGGTTATGGTGTTATAATGGTGTTGTCGTGCCCGCAATATTTATCAATCATATCAATCTGTAATTGGTTGCTGATCAATAAGTATTGTGGTACAACTTTTTAGACTAATTGACTTGAAGGATCAGTGATTTGTGAGAGTATAGTGTTTCTTACCATAAAAAAGCTATGATAAATAGATTACATTTAATAAAGCCGGGACTTTTTTTTCACTTACACAAGGTTATGGTTTGTGTTATTAAATCATTCCCCTATCCTCCTGGAATCACTTTCCTACTTCAAAGATGGCTGAGATAAAGAGAAGCCAACCTGGCCACTTTCATGTAGTGACTGGTTAACACATTCCTTGATTGTCAACTACTTGGACCTTGGACATGTCATTGGCTAATTTGAATTAGGTTGAATTCACCTGGCCCATAAAGAGTCAGTGTTTCCAGAACTGTGCCGATGGGACTGTAGATTGCTACATATTCCTGGTAAGAATGCCGGTCTTCAAAAGTGTGTTGTTACATTGTGACGTAAGTTTTCCTGATAAGTGAATGGATTGCACTTTGTCTGTCTGAGTTTTTAGAGATTGTAATGGATTTGACTAATTTAACATTACGTTTATAACACAGTAACTAAAACTATCAAATCAATCAATATTCTGATATTGATTGGATGGATTGATGACTGATGTAATTACCATCATTGGTATTGTATACTAATGATGATTGGTTTTTCTGTAGCATTATATTATGTTGATGATTCTCAAATACCAATATCATGGAAATCCATATCCAATCATAAAGTGAAATTGAACCTCCTGATTTTCCTTAAGTTTTTAAGCCATGTTGCAATCCATTATTGCAGTCATTCGACTACGTTTGAGAACATACAACGTCTTATAATATTGTATTTTCATCAACAAATCACACATCTTATAGTAGTGACAAGCATTGTGAACAGACAAGTGCCAATTGCAAACGAGCTTTGTATCAGTGCTTGTGAGTTTAGTTTAGTTATTGGATTGTAGGCACAAAACACGCTATGTGTGTGGAAATGGAAATTGTAGAATGTAAATAACATTTAATGTATACAAAGGCATGGCAAATTATAATACGGTAAAAAGATTGAAAAACGCAAACTACCACGTAAAATGTGTATATTTATGTAAGTAATAGCTGAACCAATATTTACAGAAAATCCAAGGTCGAACAACGAGAGACAAGATTCAAAGATCTATATTACACTCTTTAGAATCCTTCCATAACTAAAATGGTTAAAAATCTTCCTAAATAAATCATATGCTAAAATAATTTAGCAAGAGACGTCTGCAACTCGAGAATGGTGAGCAAAACTTACTTATTAATACACAATAAGGAGCCTATACATTATTATAAAAAAAATACCCTTCATATTTTAATTTTAATATTTCATTCATTTTAATGGGAACATAACAAATGTTTTTGGTATCTTTATATACTTCCAGTAAAGCCACTCAAGAATGTCATACACCTTTAACATGCCCTACACGTGCTACACCCTAACTATATTTGATGTGCGTGTGTCCAAAATTTTTAAGTAATTGATTTAAATTCTTACATATTTATTGATTTAAAAGTTTTATTGACAATTTTTCTCTTATATGTGTTTCTGTTCGGCGCTCAGACCTCGCATGAACACTGGGGGGCGCGAGACAGGCGAAGTAAATAATATGCTCGGCCGAACAACCATTCCATTCACAATCTCAGTGACTTTGTGTACTATCTGGCATTGTAGTATTATAACACATGTGAAGCATGTTTTTTAGACTGATAAACCAACACTAATGTTTACACTCTTCTCGTTAGTGACAATGAATATCCAAGTAAAATTTAAATAAAAGCACATTTTTGGTTTGTAGGCCAATTAAAATACCCTACAATATTTTTAATGGGTTAATGTGGGTATTCCTGGAAAGGGCTATCTTCTTCTAAACAATGTACTAAGTTTTGTTACTGTATCCTGTTTGTTTGGAAATAATAATCAAAATAGTGCAGCGCCGTGCGGACGCGTCGCGCATACTCAAGAGCGCCAAACGGCAATGTCGAACCAAGCTGGATTTTCCGGATACGGCATATCATATGTATTTTGAAGTAGGATCTTTCTAAAAAGTATAATATCATCTTGTTCTAAATTCTACCGCCGGTAGGAGTCTCAACTTTCATAACTTGGCCGATTTGCCGCTGCACCATCAACCAATGATGCAATATTACCCGGGCACGTTCTCTTAATCACGTCCATGTCTTCTGCAATCGGTATATTAAGTAAACAAAGACGTCACATCAAAACTAACCATTACATACCATCATTTAACTAAACCTTTTTAATTATTTTAACAAAGTGGTGATAGTCCTTATATATACGCGGCACTTCAGTCCACCCAAGGTTTGTAACTGTCTAGATAAAAACTTTGACACTTTATATGACGGAGCAAACCAATAGTACTTACAATAGGCCGAAGCGGAAAAACCACTTTGTGGACTTTCAGCCAAGCCATATTAATCTATGTGTACACAATTAGAAGGTAAATTCTTGTTTTTTGTTTCAACTTCTAGAGTTGATCGTTTAATATGTTCAATAATACCCGTTCGATCTTGCTGTAGGATCTCGTTTAAGTTTCTCGTAGTATTGACCTTCAAAAGTTTCATAACTTGCGCTTTATAATCATCTGTTCTCATTACTTTAACACTACAACAACACAAACACATAATTGTTATTTATACAAAAGGAAACGGTAAAACATTAATCATTTTGCAATATATTCCTCTTAATTCTAATTGAGGACCAATCCAGGACTTGCACAAATCACTGAGGCTGAGCAAATTGATCTATGTAATTAAGTAGCAGAAAAAACCTTCAAGAGTGTTTATTTACACCCTGTTTATTTTTTTTGAGTAAATGTTAGAAGGGCTTGAGACTCAAGTAGTTCAATTTATGTTATTTGTGTAATGGCTTGATTGCAATATGACCTCATATGAGGTATGACCAGTATAGGCCTAAGGAATTTGACAAACCATCCTTTTCTCGTAAGCCCTAAATGCTCCTCAAAGTATTTATGTTCTTCCAAGAACAGTGCGTAGTTAATGATGATCTGGGGCGTTGCAATCTTCAGGTCATGGTCCGATCGTACACCGCCTTGCAAGACTAGAAATAGAAGAACAGCAAAAACACAGTATGTTAGTAGGTACAACCTATCCTTCAATAGCAACAAGAAAACAAACTACTATATGCAAGTCACAATCATGCAGGGTAAATTATAGAGGACTCAGATCACCTACACTAGAGAATGTGCTACCTTTCCAGCATAGCTGACTAAAGAGGATGATTGTTGAGTAGCTTTTAAAAGTAACTTTTTGAAAAAGTTCTCAGAAAATATGAACTTTATATATTAAAAGTTCTTCAACACTAAAAGAGGTAAGTTCCTTAAAAAGTTCCGAGAAAATTGAATTACTTCCCCAGAATTTGTTCATTTAAAAAGTTCCTTCCCCATGTATGACTGTACCCCATGCATACCTTATATTTTGATTTTGTTTATTTGGAAAACAGGTCAATAAACATCCAATAAAACGTTATCCGTCTACAAATGGAAAGTAGACATGCTCAGTTTTGTCGAAAATAACGTTGAGTAAATTAATATTATTATTGACAATTTTGGAAACAAAGATTAGTTCAGTATTAACTCTGGCCTGAGGCAAGGTGGCGTGTTATCCCCGTTGTTAGTTGCAATTGTCAAGGATGCGATAATTAGGAGAGTAGAGCCAATTGTGGAGGGACCAGATACAAGAACAATATATGCTGATGACAATATAATATGGGCAGAGACAATTGAAGAACTGCAATGCAAAATTGTTAATAGAGGAGTTTGGATTGAACATTAGTATTGACAAGAGTAAAACTCGAATAATGGAAATGTCAAGGAAGGAGCCAGCAGGATACGTAGAGAGAAGATAAAGGTTGGTGAAAATGAACTACAGGAAGTTGATGAGTTTGCATACCTAGGAAACATGATAACAAACAAGGCAAGACTGGAAAGTGAAATCTCCAAAAGAGTAGCCAAGGCTGAAACCTTCTATCAACAGGTCAGAAAGTTGTGGAATAAAGAATTCCCAGACAAGTGTAAGCTGTTGCTGTACAAGGTATACTATTTGCCAATTCCAAAGTTTGGTGCTGTGACTTGGACGTTGGGAGTGAGGGACTCGAATAAGATACAAGCTGCAGAAATGAAATTTGTTATGAGTATACGCGTTTCAAAGCAAAGGGGTTGCTCCCTGGTGGCGAAAAATGCAACTGTCCGATCAGTGATAGTCGGAGGAGCGCTAACTTGAAGAACGCAGGTCATTCCGTGTTTGTCACTTATAAATATGTACAATCACAGGTACATTGTTGTTGCTTTCCCAAAATGTTGTTATTTTGATGATTATCAAAAGCATGGGGGTGCACCAAAATAATAAAATCGTTCTCCAATATGCGGGATTCGAGACCATGTTTACCAGAATAATATTACTATATTCAGACCTGCGCCCAATGCACCCATGAGACACCAAGGATGGCATTTGTATCCATATTACAATTTTCTAATTATAGTATCATAATAAATCATCGGTATTTATGGGCTATATACCAAATATAGGCTAACAGGGTACGATATAAATACTAAATCAAATTCAAACCGTCAAGAATGTTCACAAATCATAGTAAACACACACATACAGTATCGCTCGCTTCTTATGGCACTTTTAATTGAGATATACTTCTTTCGTTTTGTTATGATAATTTAATATAAATAAAGTCATACTCATAATAACAATAACAAAACAATAACAAATATAATATTAATTGTATTAGCGCTTATGCACAAGTCCCAACTCCTTTTCTACCTTATATAATTAATGTAGGCCTACATATACCATTTACCGTCATTGTTAATTTAATACATAATATTTTACATAATATCATAATAAATACGATTTATATTATTACTATAGAATAAGTATAATGATATGACTTACAAGATTTAAAAGCTGTCTGCAGAATGACGCGTCATGCCATTATTGACACCAAAACAATAATAAAATAGGCCATCAGCTATTCAATGGGCCCATTCTAATAAAATGTATTATTTAAAAAAACCGGTAGTCCTAAGTGTATACTAGATAAATATATTAGGCCTACCCGATTGCGGTTTAATGTAAAACAAGTAGAAAAAAGTGTAAAACAAGTGTAGGCCTATAATTTGCAGAATCTCTTTTGATTTTGGATATCAAGTAAATTATTGAAATTATTATTTATTGGCAACATTTCCCTGGAAAAATATTCATCGATCTTCATCATTAAACATTATTTTTACACTTGTTTCTGTATAATAATAATTGTCTTAGAAGTATTTAACAGATAATGATAATAATGATAACAAGAAATAACCGAAATAAATAATAAGATAGATAAAATAAAATTTTCAATCAGTACCTCCTGAAAATATTTTAGGGGTCTCGTGATTCTGTAAAAATCTTAAAAGGAAACACTTCACCAAACAAGGCAGCCCTAAACCTGAGCGGGAAAGTGAAAATGGGCCAATTTGATAGCAAATGAGATTGTGAAAGAAAAGAAGCCAAAAGCTTTATATCAAAAAACACCCACTACCTCCATAGATGACAAACTGCTAGACAGAACGAATGCAATGAAGATCCAACTCCCAGCATTATACCTGGAAAATAAACCTTTGTGAAACGTTATGACGTTGTAAACAGCCAAGCGGGAATATCCATCACCGTCTATCATGTCCAAAACAAGTTCGTAACCCTCGAATTGCTGATACCTGACTAAAAATGCATTTTTGACATAACGTTTCCTATCGAAAACGATCAGAATCTCAAATCACAAATGCCAAAATGAGCCTATTTCCGATGTGACACATCTCTGCATAGGACAATGCCTCAGTCAAACGGTACGTTTACTTACAGACCCCCCCCCCGTTGTTGCAGCGTACCCAGTCACAATGACCACGACATCTCAAATCGCAAATGCCACAACAAGGGCCTAGTCCCGTGTCCCGACGACATCTCCACAAAACGACAATGCCTAAGATCAAACGGGTCGATACTTACAGACCATTTTTGCAGCGTACCCAGTCACAATGACCACGACATCTAAATCGCAAATGCCACAACAAGCCTAGTCCGTGTACGACGACAATCCACACACGACAATGCCTCAAGATCGAAATGGTACGATACTTACAGACCCAGTTGTCGCAGCGTACTCAGTAAATAGACCGTTTCTCAAATCACAAATGTCACGGAGAGCTGGGTCCCGGGTGCAACGACATCTCAATACATGACGAAGTTCATGATACTACAACTGGTATGATACCTAAAGACGCAGTTGACACAGCGTTCACATTTACAATGACTACGACATCTCAAATCACAGATGCCACAACGAACTGCGGTCCCGGGTCCCACGATGTCTCTAGACGTCACAATGTCTCAAGAACCGGCTCTCTCTTTCACCAAAAAAGGGGAAAAGAACACATCAAGACCCCCAAACCACCAAACAGCAGAGTTGCTAAGTATAGAAGCCATCAGCCTATCCGTATGCAACCAAAATTTAGAACAACAAAATCATTGCATAGGCCTAAATGCATCCTTTTCGGATCCCCACCCAACCAAAATCAAGACCCAGACCATAGAAACAAACGATCTAAACTTATCAGATACAAATTCTATCAAATCAAATAAATCAAAAAAATTTCTCCCTGAAACAGTGGCCTCACTAAACATATTATAAACAGTGCCCAACAGTTCACAACTAAAGGGCATGCCTCGGATTTTCAATCCCAAAATAGAAACAAGTAAATTTTGCCCAATTTAAATGATAAAAAAACAATTTCAATAAATATACCAAAAGGCCCTTTGGGCCTACAAAACCAACTAGATCTACACCCACAATAAAAAAAATCCTCAACTACCAATATTCAGACACACAAACCCATACCTATACCTGGGAAAAAGGCAGTTAAAAAACAACATAAACATTCTACACCAAAACGTGCAGGGCATTACCAACAAAATAACAGATCTAGAAGGCATTATTTAATGAAGTAGAAGAAACCGGATTGGTGGAAGGGATATTATATGTGTAAACTGAACACTGGCAAAAAGAAAATGATATTTGCCAGGTAAAACTTAGAAAAATTCATCGTAGGCTCGGCATACAGTAGGTCTATCCTAGGACATGGGGGAGTTGCAATATTTGTAAATCGAGATAAATTGCAGGATGAAAAAAGTAAAAAATAATATATCAACATTGAGTTGTAAAAAAGACATAGAAATAACTGGAATAGAATTAAAACTTAAAAAACAATTTAAAAAATATAATAATCGTTACACTGTATCGCACGCCAGATGGAAACATCAATATCTTCCTAGAAACACTTGAGACCATGCTAATACAAATAGTTAAAGAAAACAAAGATGTAGTTATATTGGGGGATTTAAAATATAGACTTCCTCAAAGACTCTTCTAAAAAGGATAAGCTAATAAATTTGTTAGATCATTTGAATCAAAGTCAACAATAACACCCCAACTAGATTGATAGTCATTACAAAAACAGCATCACAAATAGACAATATATTTAAAAAACACACACCTAAAATATGATACAAAGGTTATAGCTAGTGGAATCTCAGATCACGCAGCACAAACTAATCACAATAAACTGTGAATTAAACAACCCCCAAAAAATAATTAAATATAAACGAATTTTCAAAGACCCAACTATAAGCATCTTCAACGAACAACTTGCAATGGTTAGCTGGGAAGATGAAATACATCGAGTTCCGTAAATGTTATGTATGACTTATTTACAAATAAATTCAACAAGCTATTTCAAAAGTACTTTCCTTTAAGAAAAAATCCCCTGTAAAACATAAATCAAATACTAAATGTTCCTGGATAAACACAGGGTCTAACAATATCTCGACATAATCTAAAAACCCTCTATCAAATGACATTACATTTTTATAAAAAGCATATTTATTAAATATATTACAAAAAAATATAAAACCATTTATAAAAAAAATATTGAATCTAGCTAAAATTTAAAAACTATGAAATCAAATAAAACACAGTGAAAAACAGATCAAAAACGGTATGGGATATAGTAAATAATCAATTGAATCGCAAACCACCACCCAAGACAAATTCTAACATTAAAATAGAAACGCCCGGAAGGTATTATTACCAACAAACCAAAAATCATTTGCGCAATTCTTTGTCGAGTACTTTTCTAGCATAGCAAGTAAAATTACCAAAGACATAGACCTGAATCTCCAAAAAGAAACATATAAAGACCATCTTAATAAAACTCAGGGGAAGAGTCCATTAGGATCATTATTCATAAAAAAGACAAAAAGAAAATGAAAATTTTACAAATTGTTAAATCCCTTAAAAATAAAATGTCTAGTGGTTATGATGAAATCCAATGGTCCTGGTTAAAAAATGCATTCCGTTCTAGCAGAGCCTCTAAAAATAATTTTTAATGAATGCATGTCTTCTGGAATTTTTCCTGATAAAAATTAAAATTGCGAAAATAATCCCCTTTTATAAAAAAGGTGATCATACCAAAATGGACAACTATAGACCCATTTCCTCCTTCCAGTGTTTTTAAAGATTTTGGAAAAACTTATTCATAAAAGAATTTCAAATTTTTTTGAGGGAAAACAACTTTTTTCAGACAATCAAAGTGGGTTTTGGAAAAAACAAATCAAACCTGTACCACAATAAATAGGTTTCTGGTAAAACTTGTAAATGCTCTAGAGAAAAAAATCAAACCATAGGAGTTTTTTTACGACTTATCCAAAGCTTTTGATTGTATTGATCATGAAATTCTTCTAGACAAACTTTATTATTACGGTATTCGGGGAGTAGCGTTAGAAATTATAAAAAACATATTTTAGTAATAGATACCAATATGTAGAACTAATAACATACGGGCACAAAGGGGGAATGAAATAAAAAAATATCTCAAAAGGGTAAATAAACACATGTGGGGTTCCTCAAGGACCATAGTAGGTCCACTTTTCTTCAATATTTCTAATAACGATCTTCCTTTTTGTATACCTAGATGACATTGAACTTTTTGCAGACGACGCTTCCTCTATAATTCATGCACCATCAAGGGAAAGAATTAATATTAAAAGCAACAGAAAGAACAACAACATGCATAAATTGGTTTTTGAGTAATAAATTAATCTCAAATTCCTCAAAACTAAATTAATTAACTTAGCTCTACACAAAAAATCAAGATCCTTAGAACAAATTCATGAACTATCAATAAAATTAAATGGCAATGTTACCCACATAATCTCTAGGGTTTCAGGACATCGAATTCCTAGGGGTTTCATGGATGAATCCTTAACATGGAATAAACATATAACTGTTCTAGTAGGAAAATTAAATTCAGCCTGCTATTCAATTTTGATTAATTAGAAACTCAACAAATGTTAGTACAGCAAAACTTGTATATTTTGCACTCTTTGAAAGCCGTTAAGATAGGGACTGAGTTCTGGGGACCATTCTGCACAGCACGACAAAGTGTTTTTAAAAATTTAAAAAAGGGCTATTAGAATTATAGCAAAGGCGCACTCAAGAACTCATTCTCAGCCCTTTTTTTCAACAATTTAAGATTCTTACCTTATACTGTGTAACATTCTTAAATCAGTTCAAATCGTTAAACAAAACTTCATATGCTAGACAAAAATCATGAAACTCACTCATACCAAAAAACGACAACATAATGACCTTCATGTACAAAAAACACAGTAGTAAATAGGCCAACTTAATTCTAACTATATGAAAAAATTAAGTTATTTAATAAACTACCAAAAGAAATAAAAATAATTACATCTATTGAAATTCAAACTTAAAGTAAAAAATTTCTTATTAGAAAAGGCTTATTATTCTTTAAATGATTATTTAATTGATAATATTTAATAGAAAAAATATCAAATTCTGAATCTTCATCATAATATTTTCCAAATTTTTAATGAAAAAACAATGTATAAGAAGTAGGGACTGGTTTTAAATTTTATTTAAAATGGTGTAATTTTGTATTATAATAATTAATTATTTTTATAAGGCCTAATATTTATTTTTCAATAGTATTTGGCTTTATTATGTATCGTTTTTAGTATAGAATGTTATGTGTTAGTTTGCCATTACGTAGGTTTTGTACTCCACAAAACCAGTCTAATTTAATATTGTTTCAGTATTAATCTAAAGGCTATAAATAAAGGAACATGAACATTGAACATATTAAAGTTTACAGTGTGGTTTGTTCTTTCTTGCTAATACATCAAATAATCTCAATTATTTTTTGTAAATTTTAAAAAAGCATTAAATTCCCGTTTTAAAAAGCCGATCCCTAAAAATAGAATTTTACTAATAAAATTACGTGGACGTGTGACATAATCCACAATGTTTTCGCAAATGATCAGAATGTAACAAAAATCACGTTTGAAGCCAACTGGAATATCAGCGCCCGCGTACAGCTGCTTCTAAACACTGATCGGTTCCCACATGTTGCGTTTAGTGCTGCAATCTATCTTTGCTTGGAAAGGTATAGCGGGGTATCCAAAGCTTGAAAAATTTAGGGGTGAAGAAATCAGGAAGAAAAGTTTGTGTTGACAAGCGTCTGTTCAAAATAGGAAGAGAAAGATTGAGATGAGATGTATGGACATATATGAGAAGAATGGAAATAAAAGAATACCAAGAGCAGGAATTTGAAGTGGAATATGAACAGAAGAAGACCTGGTAGACCAAGAGAGAAAGTGGGAGGACCAAATATAAATGATGTTGAAGAGAGATGAGTGTTGGGAATTAGTAAAGCAAAAGCCTAGGGAGGACAGAGGAAATGGCGTGACTGGTGGTAAAAAGCAAGAAAGAAAAAGGGCGATATTGCAGAAAAGATAAATTTGGGAAAACGAAAGAAATTCAAGGAGAGAGGAACATGACGGCCCGGCAAGCGTTGTTATAAACCTTTTGTGCCCTAGAAAAAATCTGGTGGTTAGCCAACCCCCTTGACCCGACTTATGCTGGAAGCGGTGTAGAAATATAAATATTCGTGACAAAAGACACAAATGTTTACACATGACACAGATGTTAAATATCTGGGCAGCAAAATCTCCCACGATGGGAAAATAGACGCGGAGATTGCAAGGTGTACCTGGTACCGCAAGAGTTCTTCCAGGGTTATGGAAAATGCTTTGGAAAAAAGAGGTCCCAAGGCGATGCAAATTTTAATATACAAAGCATATTTTGTACCGGTACTCACATTTTGGGCAGTGACATGGCCGTTTTAGCGTAAAAGAAGAAAGACAATTTAAGCTGTGGAAATGAATTTAAGGAAGTGTAAGGGGGGTTTTTGAAGATTGATAAGATGAGGAGCACGAAAGATAAGGAAAGAATTAGGAGTGGGGAGTTTAAACTAAAGCTAGGGAAAGAAAGGCTGAGGGGGTTGGAGTTTGGGCACTGAAGACGATGCAGAAGGACAGGATTCGAAGATTTCAGTATGAACAAGACGCCGGAAACAAACAGAGGAAAAGAAGTTTTAGGAAAGGATTTGATAAGGAAAGGCACCCTTGGGAAAGGGTTAACCAGGAAGATGTTTGGAAGAACGAAAATATGCAAAAATGTTGGAGGTTCCTGAGGAAGAAGACAGTGAAGAGAAGAAAGTGAAGTAGATGATGCAGAGGAAGAAAAATGGATGTTTGGGGAAGCGTCAGACATGCTAGCTTTGGGTTCGAATAAGCCTGGGAGCAAGAATGTGGTGGGAAACCTCCTAACCCCTTACCCGACTTAGTTTGGAAATAGGGCTCGTTATTAATTAATTAATTTTATCATGCTTTAGCAACTTCTTCCCCTTGATTGATTTTTGACTGGCGCTGCCAATGGTTAGTAATTACTACATTAATTAGTTGTGGTTTATCTTTAGTATACAGTGACTAGGCATTACAACACATTGGTAAAATTATATAAGTACAGTTATAACAAATTTTCGAAAATACACGCACAGTATAACATTACCCACATAACAAAAAACTTGTAAAAAAACAGGGCCCCCAACTTACACAATCAAAAGCAATGAGATCTAAAAGAAATGCCAAAGCTTATTGTACCCTCCTACATTTTTTGCAATATTAATATCACAGGAGTCTAGAGACGAGTACAACAAATGTAAAAGAGAGTACGGGCAGTGGGTCAAAGAAAAAACGCGAAAATGTTTCTTGTCTGGACAGAAGAAATGAGGGAGATTTTGCATGGTATAAGAGTGTTGTATGGCATAAGGAGAGAAAGGAGAAAGAAAAGGTTGGATAGCCACAACCTTGGTTTCAAGAAAATGGGAATGGTGACAGATGATGAAATGAAGAGAAAAATGTGGAAGACGTACTTCGAAACCCTTCTAAACTCTGATATCAACCAACAGCAGATAAGAGCACCTGAGGTAGTGCATAGAGAAGAGTCTGGAGATGAGGATGAAGAAGAAGATGGTAGCATCACATGGAGAGAAGTGGAACTGGCAATGAAGAAAATGAAAATGGTAAAGTGCGGGAGTAGATGAGCTGGCAGTGGAAATGATAAAAGCGCAGGGCCTGTGGGGATGCAATGGCTATACAGAGTCTTATCTGTTGTATGGAAGAAAAAGGGAAAGTTCCTTTAGACTGGAAAAAGGGTCTCATTGTACCTATATTTAAAAAGGGAGACAAGCAAAACTGTGCCAACTATAGAGGGATAACTCTGACATGTCACTGTGCCAAGATCTACAAAGAAAAATAGATAACAAGAATTAGAAACTCGATAGAAGGAGATTTAAGAGAAAAAACATGGATTTAGAAGAGGAAGATCGACGGGGACCTGATTTCTCACTCAGATAGCAAAAGGGAAAAAAGTGCTATGACCGAGAAAAGGACCTGTGTTTGGCTTTTCTAGATATCGAAAAGGCATACGATAGCCTCAAAAGAGAGAAGGTTTGGGATGCAATGGAAAATATGGAGTTAACAAAGGAATAATAAAAAGAGTGAAAGAGATGTATTCGATATCAAAGAAGTGCTGTAAAGACAGGAGGTGGAATTCCAGATGGTTTGACATTAGGAGTGGGTTAAAACAAGGAAGTGTACTGTCTCCACTATTGTTCATTATTGTCATGGACGAAATCACCAGGAAAGTTGCAGAGAGAATCGGGAAAGAATGTATGAAATAATTTTTATTTGCAGATGATCTTTTGGTGTGGGGAGGGGATGAAGGGGAGGTGCAATCTCAAGTTGATGTGTGGAGTGTGGTGGCAGGAGAATATGGACTGGTGTTTGGAAGTGGCAAGAGTGAAACAATGCTGATGACACGAGTTTAAAGCGAAGAATGTCAGGATTCTACTAGGAGACAGATTTGAAGCAAGTGGAAAATTTCAAGACGTGGGAATTTATAGTAGCATGCGATGGAAGGATTCAACCAGAGATAGGAAGAAGGACACAGCAAGCTGTTGGGTTATTCCAATCTATCCAAGATCTTAAAGGGAAAACAGAGAAGTACCAAAGAAGTGCAAGGTTATCATCTACCAGACCTACTTTGTTCCAATACTGACATATGCAGCAGAGACTTGGAATATGACAGCAGTGGAGGAGAGTCTTGTGCAGGCTGTAGATATGAAGTTTTTGAGAAGCATTGTAGGTAAGACTAGATGGGACCGGAATACGGAATGAGGATATCCGAGATCAAGTAGGCGTGAGGAATTTAATGGAGCGAATTGGAGAGAGAAGATTAAGTGGTTCGGACATGTCAAAGAATGGAAAAGATCAAGATTACGAGAAGGATGATGGAATTGGAAAATTCCAGGTAGGAGACCAAGGGGGCAGACCACGACAACAATGGCAGAATAGTGTGAGAAAAGAGTAGAAAAAGCAGGGAGGAGAGTGGAATGTGGTGGAAGAAGAGAGTGGGGGCAGGACAGAAGAAGATGGAGAGGCCTGTCCTCCAATGCCGACCCAACGCAGAGTTGGACGTGGCAACAGATAATGATGAATACATAAATTCACTTTGCCCTATGACTGGATCCTTGCAAAGCGTGGAAAAAATTTTATTTGCAATTATCGTTTTAAATGAAAAAGTTTGTGCAAATTTATTTTGCCAAGCTTTTCAAGGATCCAGTCATATGGCAAAGTGAATTTATGTATTAATATTGCAAAAATGTAGGGGGTACATAAGCTTGGCATTTCTTTTACATCTCATTGCTTTTGATTGTGTAAGTTTGGCTGTTTTTTACAAGTTTTTTGTTACATGGGGGATCTCATTACTTTTCAAGTTCCATTAAAAAATTATTTGTTAAAATACAATAATTTTATCAAAGTTGATTTAATTGTTTGGGTATTACCAAGTAACATAGAATCTAAATATCTAGTGGTCCAAAGATTTGTTTCATGTAAACAATGTAGGTGATCTTTGTCAAGTAACTATAGTTACTTGTTGATTATATTCTTGTAAAAGGCTTTTATATTAAAACCTTTATTTGGAAGCCTTTCAGCAAACTATTTCATCTTTTTCTTTCAATAGGCACTACATCACTATAACTTAAAATGTTCGTGTAAAATATGAACGTCCTAGCCCCACCCTTTTGGTCAGAATCGCTGGCCGATTGAAACTGACGAATTATACAGTAGTAGCAGAAGCAGTAGTAGCAGTAGTAGTAGTTTCAGAATTCTTTCACTATTTTCAGCATGTTTCAAGCAATTCTTTCACCAAGAAGGAATGCTCGTACCCCAACCAAATTTAGTATGTGTTTCAGGTACCTAAGTGTCCTCGATTTTGATACTTTTCAATTTCACATCACGTTTCATGACGGCTGGGTGACACCTCGAAATCACCCCAACTCTGCTTGCTGTATAAGGGTTGCCTGAGTATGTAGCGCGCTAGGGGCTTGGCTGCGGCGCCCTAATGGGCACCTAGATAATATTAAATCATGGAACAGGACTGTTACAAAATACATTGTCAGTTGGCTATTCAGAATAGTATTCCGTTGTCAGATGAAAGACCGACGTAAGGAAACCTGGTGGGGGACATTTACACTGATCTTGTTCTGTTATGATTTTGTATTTGTATGAGCGGAGAAGAATGAATGTAGCCTGAATAGATAAGGGAGTTGGTATGTGAGGTCTGCGCAGGAACTGACCAGCTGTTTGGCTGACAGGGCAGGTAGGGGGTGTAACCACCTCGTTGTTGTGTCTTGAAAAGTAAAAGGGGATGACCTTGTCCTCGAGGATGAATGGAACTAGAACTCGGAAGGGTTGCAGCTATGCGGAAGACAACAAAGGTTACGCCACGACTAGCTATAGTCCATGCCACCATAACTTCCCAGCTACATTCCATTCAACTTGAGATTTTTGAATTTGGACTTTGAGATTTTAATTTCAAATTTTTTTCTTTTTTTTCTTTTGTTTGTAATTCTACTTTTATATGGAACATTGATTACAGAGATAAGCTCTTATCAGCGGTGAAGGGAAGTAGGAATGTAGGTTCTTATAACAGGTGAATTTTAATTTTTAATTTTTATTCAAAGATTAAGGTCATTGGTGAATAGACAAATTTTCCAAATGCAGTTTGATTTGAAAAATTTTTCTAGGGGGTATTAGTTAGGTCATAATCATGAGTTCCGTGCCCACTTTTTCGCAAGGATGGTTTAACGATTGATTTGACTACTATGGACAATTTAGAAAAAATAAGCCCCCAAAACCCTCCAAAAAATCCCGGCAATTTCTATTCGAGGCCAAAATCTAATAAGGCTGCCGGGTAACCTCTTGAAAAAATAAATTTCGAACCAGAGCAAGTAAAATCAAGTACAAATACTTTTTTTTGTTTAAACTGACCACAAGGATTCTGAATAGGGATATTAGTTTGACGCTACGACGCCATTTTAAACCCCATAAATAAAAGATGGGCCACCGGCGCCACTGTGGAAAATTAAGTTTGAACCAGAGCATCTAGAATCAAGTACAAATACACTTTTTCTTGTAAATAAAACCACAAGGATTCAGAATATGACGTTAATTTGACGTTTACGATATCATTTTGACACATAAATCCAAAATGGCCGCCATCCAGTGTAGCAAAAGTTTTATGTTTGTACTTAAGCCAGTACCCACACAAGGATCTCTTGCTGTAAAGTACCATGATTTTACCATGAGATAGTGTTCAGTAAATTTTCTATTACAATGACTCTACAACATAAATATAAACCGAATTTATGAAGTCACAAATTGTCTTTCTTTGAAAATTTACGTTGTCCTACCACTGTAACGTGGTAATTAAGACCAAAATGTGCCCGGAGAGTATGATCAGTCTGAATCGAGGCATCCTGCCATATTTATATTCGGAATCAAACGATTTCATGTAATCCCTGCTTTCTCAGTAAAATATCCACCTTCAGGTTGCTTTCATCATCATCCTATAGCTCTCTTCCACTGGCCCTATTGAATTGTTTGAATATTGCTTAAAAGTCTCATATTTATGCACTTTGGCTAATCGAGACGATGAGTGGTGATAGATGAGGATGAAGTATGAACAGAAGGGAGGAGGGGAAACCCGGTACCGGCACGTAGCCTACTCCTTTCGAAAAGTACCTACGGGATGAAATAAACGGCTTTACGTCCCATCCCATCCTATCCTAAAGGACTGTGTAACCTTGACAGTTTTATAGGTTCCTCCACTAACCCGGACTGCCGAGCAGACGACAAGGAGAACGAAGCCGTTACACTAGCTTTCGAACCTCAGTCTGCTCTAACAGCGGTATAGTGAGTTTTGGTAAGCGTTCACCCACTGGCCCCAAATGCAGCGCATGCTGCCGTGGTTGGTTGCGTACAAATAAAAGGGATGGAAGATGACTTTCTGACTTCTGGGCGATGCTGACAGCTCGCTTCTTTCGTACTGACTTCACTCAGTCTATTAAGGCAACCCCCGGGTATACTGGCCTGTTGTCATTGATACTGCCGATACTGATACGTATGTCGCGGCAGCCCGAACGGAATGCTCTGTTTCAAAAGGAAGCAGAAGACAATCTTATGTCGTGTACTGGTAAAATGCGAGATGGCAGATTGTATTGTGCAGCTACTGCATGGTAGGCTGTGATGCTAAAATCAGGCTTCTACGGCAAAAATAGAAAGTCTGTGTTTGACCGGATGGCAAAGATTTTTGTGCCCGACAACATATCTCGAGGTGCGGAGATAGACTTGACCTTCAGGACGAGGTACTATAGAGAAGTTCTTCCAGTTCACACGACATGTATATATGGTACATAAAAGTACCAACATGACTGAAGCCAATTCAGCAAAGTGGAGAACACTGAAAAAACAAAATCATTTTCCTATCCCTCCAGATACAGATAGCCTAGACGCCAACACTGCCTCCGTGCAAACTACTTAGCGTATTTTGTGCGCCACCCCTTCCCCAAAAAGGACCACCTCTCACCACTTGGGCATGGTTGGGAAAATTGTGGGTGGTCGTTGTCCACCACAGGCTACCTGCTCTCCTAGCTCATCTACCTGCACAAGGGCCCGTTGAAGAGAGCGAGGATGATGACAGCAACCTGTTGGAGGATATTTTACTGAAGAAAATGGGGTATTGCACAGAATCGTCTGATTCTTAATAAATATGGCAGGATGCCCCCAATTCAGATAGATCACACCCTCTCGGGGGCAAATTTTTGTCTTAATTACCAAGTCAAAACAGTGTTACAGTGGTAAAATAACGTTAATTTTCAAAGAAAAACATTTACGACGTCTTAAATTCTGTTTTCATTTACGTTGCGGTCGAGGTTTGCGGTGTCATTTGTAATAGAAAATTTACTAACATACTATCTCAAAGGTAAAATGATGATACTTTACAGCAAGAGATCCTTGTGGGAGTACTTGCTTAAGTACAAACGTAAAACGTTTGCTACACTGGATGTCGGCCATTTTTTATTTATTAGTCAAAATGATATCGTAACGTTCAAATAACGTCCTATTCTGAATCATTGTGGTCTTTTTTACAAGAAAAAGTGTATGTGTACTTGTTCTAGATGCTCTGGTTCAATACTTAATTTCCACAGTGGCGCCGGTGGCCCCTCTTGTATTCTGGTTCAAAATGGCGTCGTAGCGTCAAACTAATATCATATTCAGAATCCTTGTGGTCAGTTTAAAAAAAAAATGTATTTGACTTGATTCTACTTGCTCTGGTTCAAATTTAATTTTTCAAGAGAGTGCCCGGCAGCATATTGGATTTTGGGCCTCTAGTAAAAATTGCCCGGGATTTTTGGGAGGGACATGGGGGCTTATTTTTTTCTAAATGGTCCCCTAGTAGTCAAATCAAAACGTCAAACCATCCTTGCGAAAAAGTGGTCACGGAACTCATGATTATGACCTAACTATATTGTCAGTCTAGGACGTCCTCCCGCCCTAAATCTTTGAATTTTTTTGTATTTGCATATCAATATTTGCATACGTTTATATTTGCCCTGCGTAGTTAATTGCAGTAAGTTTGATTAAGGTAATGATGAATTTTCTTTTTGATTAATGAATTTAATTATAACTTGAGTAATTTTAAACATCACTTGGGTCATGTTCACTTTGGGCCGACCCTAGGGAGTTCAAGGTAATGGAAACTTCTAGATGTTGTTTTTGTGTTCTGGAAACAGTCCACAAGGCCAGGGGCATAGAAAAAAGTCGATTCTTCGGAACCGTATGAAAGGAGTTGAATTTAAGAAGCGACGCAAGTCTGCAGAAATATAATGAAATGTCGGGAAGCTAACCTAGGTGTCGACAGATAGTCTGGATAAATTTTCTGCATGGATGAACTACCGGCCTAGATTTACTGATGTTATCTGTGTTCGGAGAACGAGCTACGCATAGATGCAGGTGGAGTGGGGTTTAAAGTACGTTGCAAGGTATCTTTGTTTTCAATCAAAAGGTCCCAAGTCCACTTGTGGTTGGGATGCTGAGAAGTTTTAGTTCACTTGCATCAAACACTAGATTTCATTGAAATTCTCCGAACTGAAGAGCTACGAGGGGGTGGAGCTAGTTTAGCCAGTGACTCGAGGAAGGGTTGTGTTTTCGAAGTTAGTGGTGTTGTAATCGGTCCTGAGGTGGACGTTTCGTCATGTCGGGGACCTTAGGGTCGAGTAGAGTCGATCAGATCGAGGCAACGACGCCTGTCGGTTTTTCGGGATGAGGTTCCCCCATAAGTAATTAGTTAGAGGACATACCAAGCTTCGGGGTATGATTCCGACCGTGTATCGGAGTTGGGAAAGTGAAGTGTTGTCTAGCAGTGTTTTAATTGGAAATTGTGGTTGGGGTTTTTCAGTAAAGAGATTTCAAATCAGTTAAATAATTTCATTGTTTTTTGTGGTCGAAAGAAGAATCAGTTATTAATTAATTACGTCGTCAGTGAATAATCATCGTCGAACATTTTTTACTAATCAATTTGCATCGATCGAGTGATAAATAATATCACGTTATCGTCAGTGAATAATCATCGTCGAACATTTTTTTTATTAAGCAATTGTCATCGAGTAATAATCAACATTACAGCATCTTCAATAAATAACTAAATGACAAATGAACATTCTCTGTAGAAATTATACATCACCAACACAATTCAACCCTTTATGTGGCAAAGTGAACTAATCTTCATCAAACCAGTGTAAAAAATTTTTTCAAACTCAGTAAATACAACAATAACATTGAGCAGTCAGAACAATAACTTAAAAAACAATCATCATTTCAGTGAATATCCGTCAAGATTTACAGTGTTTATCAGCCCAATAGACAGAATAATGATCAATATTTAGAACTGTGTAATTAATCCAACTTCAAAGAAGTTTCCGAGTCTCAGACAAGACAAAAACATCAAAACGTGTATACCCGTCGGATTCCTCTGACCCCTCACGATATTTTGGGTTACTTCGCACGACAATAATTGGCCGAAGGTGATGTACATGCCATTAGGCATCATTAATTAATATTTCATTTCCAAGATAATTTGATTCAATTTGTATAACTTCTTATTTTGGTGGGGTATGCTTAGGTTTTTCCAACCTAGAATAATTTTTGAGCTCAATAGGTAGGGCAAGGGTTATTGTATTTGGGAATAATTAATTGTCAACAGTTGAACTTAAGTATGTTAAAATTTATGAAGTAATTATCATTCCAAATTTCCTGATATCACTATCCTGTAGGTCAGCGTTTCCCAAACTTAAAATATGGCGACCCGGTTTAATCATGCTCCTACTATTAACGACCCGGCTTAATTAACGCATGTTTTAATTGTCTTTTTTAGAAAGAATAGAATAATGAAATGCGTGCTACAACAAAGTATAATTATTTTATTATAGTTTGTGTAATGAGAAAATTATACAGATTTTAATTCGTTTTACATGTTATGGTAAATAAACAAAACAAGCTTACCATGACAGTCAATCAGCCAGGTTAGTGGGATGGGTGGGCTTGATGATTCTCAGTCAGCTCGTTCCAATTAGGATCTGCAGTCGACAGTGCAACTCTCCTAATACTGGAACTAGTTTGGAGACGGTTCCTATCTTTTGTCTTTAGTTTTTTTGAGAGTTTAAAACCCCATTCGCACAGGTAGGTCGTGGAAAACGGTAGTAAAAACAAAACTGCCCTAGCACTAATGTTCGGAAACTCGACCGCACATTTAAGCCAAAATGCCCATGAGGACAAACTATCGAACTCTCTTTTCAGTGACAAGTTGTTTTGCAAACCTATCATCTCTTCCTCTTCCTTATCACTCAAACCAGCTATTGAAATGTCACTTACACTTGTCAGTAGATAGGGGCTATGCACCCATAGCATACTCTCAATGGTTTGGAAGTGCTCCACAGTAAAATATTGTTCTAGTTTTGTTTTCAAGTTTTGCAGATGATTTTTAATTGGTTGCGAACTATTTCCTGCATATCCAAATCCAATCTATTGGATTCTTCTATTTCAAACCATTCTTTCGTTGAAAATTGGGAACATACTGAATTTTAGGTGTCCACGCGCATTAGCCACAGCGAAACTGTTTTTATAAAAATTCCTATCTTCTCTGTAAGAATAAACACATTGTTGTTTTTGCCTTGCAATTTTAAATTGAGTTCATTCAAATGTGTAAACATATCTGCTAAATATGTGAATTTCAAAACCCACTTGTCGATTTAAAAAAACGCTGCATATTCTGGCTTCTTGTTATTTCAAAATTGTTTAATTTCTTCTTTGAGCTCGAAAACTCGCGAGAGAATTTTCCCCCTCGAGAGCCACCTTACTTCCGTGTGCAGGTGCTTGTAAGAGGAGATCTTTAAACTTTCTGACAAAAGAACTTCAAAGCAGATAAAACATTGCGGTTTTGAATTTTCATGTTTTTTTTTTTCATGTCAATTTTCAGTCTGTAAAACCAAATTTTAAATAATCTTTTGATTATTGACGAATCCAAACCTCCTTCATCTTGGTTGTTCGTTCGACCACTGTAGATTTAATCCTTGGTATTTATTGAGCCTGTCTGTACGTGACTGACACAATAGTATTTCTTTCTACAATTTAGATGTGGAACCAATCTTTGGTGGGACTTGCTGTTTTGTACTAAAAGATAAACCCCATGCACATACCGCGACCCGGCATCGAACACATGGCGACCCGGGGACCGGGTCGCGACCCGTAGTTTGGGTAACGCTGCTGTAGCTGATAAGCTGATAAGCATTATTACCGGCAATAACTAGGAGGAGCCTGTCCGAGTGAGCAACACTGAGCCGTCGGAAGGAGACGGAACCAGTTTTTCTTGTAGCCAGGTAATTTTGTTTGAAAAAATAATTAAGGTTCAATAATTAATTAATTTCATGGTTATTACTTGTTGTTTTTTTTATTATTAGATCTAAATAAATTTTACTTAATTTCTGAGTCTGGTGTGAACGGGTGAGTCAGTCAAATGTCTACGTAAATTAGTGACCAGATACCTGATCCGGGCAACACAGGGTCTGATTCGTCACAGTGACATGGTCATGATGGTATTTTATTATTAGTAGATGTACTGTATGTATAGTATTTATACATATACTATTTTGTAAACTTCATTAAGTTTAATACTTGTGTAAAACTAAAATGGACTACACGGTGAAAAACTGTTGAAAACTGTAACTATTGTTATTTGTTGTTGTCCAAAATAAATTGAAATTGAAATGAAATTGACTCTCCGCGAAAAAAATAAAGTCCATCAAGACTCTCCTTCAGCAGCAAGATCACTGCTAAATACTCATTCAAGATTAAGAAGTAAACTTGTTAATTGATCATAATTCCTTTAAATCTGTTAATGCTGTTTACGTAGTATTAAACACATAACAAAAACTTGTAGAAATACAGCCAAACCTTACACACTCAAACGAAATGAGATCTAAAAAAAGGGCAAGCTCATCTACCCTTCCACATTTGCGCATTCTTAATTCATAACGTACAGTGTCCCATAACAGCAGCCTCGAAAAGCTTGGCAAAATTGAATTTGCGATTATTAATTTAAATGTAATAGTTCAACCAAGTTCTTTTTTCTAATTAATTTAAAACGTAATAACATGCAAATTTTATTTTGCCAAGCTTTTCGAGGATGCTGTTATGGGACACTGTACGTTTATGAATTAAGAATGCGCAATGTGGAAGGGTAGATGAGCTTGGCCCTTTTTTTAATCTCATTTCTTTTGAGTGTGTAAGTTTGGCTGTATTTCTACAAGTTTTTGTTATGTGAGTGATCTCATTACTTTTTCAAGTTCCATTGTAAAATTATTTGTTAAAATATAATAATTTTATCAAAGTTGATTTAATTTCTATGGTTTTTGGATAAGCGTAGCGAGCGAAGCGAACATTCCATTTCACTGCACTGGAGAAAAAAAAACGTTTTTTTTTTTTTTTTGTATTTTTGTCTGTTTGTTAACACGATTCCGGCTGGACCGATACTCCGATTGCGATGAAATTTTATGGAGACCTTCAAACTCAGAACTTAAACTCCCACCGTACGAAAAATTGATCAAATAATTATTTCTCTTGAAAATCGCAATTTTACGATTTTTTTCGTTTTTCTTTTTTGTTTTGTTTGTATTTTTGTGTGTTTTGTTAACACGATTCCGGCTAAACCGATACTCCAATTGCGATGAATTTTCTGGAGACCTTTGAATTTTTGAACTTAGAACTGCCACCTTATTGAGCGCAATCTAAAATATATTTCTCATGAAAATCGCAATTTTACGATTTTTTTTTTTTCTCGTTTTTCTGTTCGTATTTTTGTGTGTTTGTTAACACGATTCGGCTAAACCGATATACAATATTGCGATGAAATTTTCTGGAGACCTTCGAATCTTTAAACTTAGAACTGCCACGTTTTTGGGTACAATCGAAGAAATATTTCTCATGAATATCGTACTTTCACGATTTTTTTTTACGATTTTTAGTGCGATATTTTCGTGACATTTGGGCCGATTCTGACTTAACGGGTGGGGCTACAACGTTCATATTTCACATGGATATTAACGTAATGGTTTATGTATTGCTTTTTGAAAGAAAAGTTGAAAAAGTTGGCCAGAATCCATAGAAATAAAGGTTTTAATATGAGTTTTTTTTTAGGTTTATAATAACAATTAACAAGTAACAATAGAAACTTGACAACAATCAACCTACAATGCTTTCAAAAAGCACTTGCAAAGGAAAAAAGTGGACCTACAAAAACTAAAAACTTACAAAAACGCTCATCCGTCAACGCGGCGGGACTTAAGCGTTTTCCTAGTAGCAATAATAATAGGATGTAAAATATCTAGACCCGGATTCATGTACATCCTGGGTAAAGGTGGTATAACCATGGTATAACGACGGTATAAGACTGGACCCCAATTCTTGAGTTCGAGGGAGATGAGTTGAAAACGCAACTAGAAAACGAAGTCGTTTTCGTTTTCGAAGGAATTGGTATTCTTGAACGGTATCGTGGAAAACGTCATGGGTTTGTGAGTTGAAAGAGTATTGCTGTTATTCCACTGGGGTGAGGTTCACGAAATCCAGACACTTAAAAAGATTTGCGTAGCAAAGAGCTCGAAAACGTTCTATATTTATTCTAGATGGCAGTGCCTTCATAAACGCGGGGCCCAAACGAAGACGAGTTGCATGAAATGATTTGATTGTTGCAATTATGTAAACAAACAGATGAGTACGCTCATATTTGACACCTTGCTTCTACATTGTGTGTAGCAGCAAGCTGACTTTGATCATGGCTAAACATGGCTAAAAAGAAAAGAATATGTGTATTATTATTTTTCGAACATTTTTGTATAGCCTAGGTGGACAATCATACTATTGTTTATCTGCATTAGGCTAATAAAAAATTGAGAAAAAAAAAATTGAAATTAAAACTAGTTATTTGTGCAGGAAGTGTGTCAGAACAAGGTTGGGCTGGCCTAGGGTTGGCTAGGCTTGTCAAACATGTAATGTAAGTATTAATTTTATCTAGTCCTATAGCCTAATTGAACTTTAGACCTACAAAGTTGTATTATAAATAATTTTCTGCATCTGGCCTAGGCCAGGGACGGTTTTCTGATTTGTTTTATGAGAGTATAATGACAACTTTTCTCGTTTCACACAAGAAGGGAAAATTTAAAATGTCCGCCATTTGTTTACGTATCGCACTTTCCCGCCTAACTCTGCTTATTACCGTCAACAAGTGTCAAGTAACTATAGTTACTTGTTGATTGTATGCCTAGTGTTTAAGGCTTATTTTAAAACCTTTATTTGGAAGCCTTCCAGCAAACTTTTTCAACTTTTTTTTCAAAAGAGACTATATTACTATAACCTTAATGTCCATGTAAAATATGAACATTGTAGCCCCACCCGTCTGGTCAGAATCGCGGGCCGATTGAAACTGACGAATTAGATGTTAGCAGTAGCAGTAGTAGCAGTAGTAGCAGTAGCTAACATCCTTAAAGTGATTTTGAGCATGTTTCAAGCCATTTTTTCACCAAGAAGGAATGGTCGTACCCCAATAAATTTGGCATGTGTTGTCAGGTACCTAAATCCCCTCGATTGTGATAGTTTTCAAGTTCACATCACGTTACATGACGCCTGGGTAACACCTCGAAATCACCCTAACTCTGCTTGGTGTATAAGGTGCTTGAGTGTGTAGCGCACCGCGGCTTGGCTTGCGCGCCCTAGCGGGCACCTAGATTTACTACTTTGTGATATCGTGATAACGTGACATCGTGAAATGACAAATTGAAATAAAGACAAAAATAATTATTCATGGTTTATTTGGAATTTATTATCCTTATATTACTTATGAATAAAAATATGCCTATTGCCTACTTGAATTATGAATACTCAGTATATCAGTGTATGTAAAATGGTCCACCGCGCCGCGCCCTATCATAGCTAAATTAGTTAGCTATAGTAAACGCAAGGAAATCCATGTGGCCAAGAAAACTCTAGCTAATACTGGGTATGTAATTCGTGAGGACCTCACGGCGACTAGAAGATTCGTCCTCAACAAAGCGGTCGAAGAAGCCAGCTCCAAGAACGTGTGGACAAGTGACGGCATCATATTTTGGTTTACACACGGAAGGAGAAATTCGGCAACGTCACTCAAGGAGTTCGAACGGAAACGGATAGATCGCGCAAGCAACCCCAACGAGAACAAACGGCAGTCGGCATTCAACCCTCTACTCAACGAGCCAAGTACAACCCGAAGCGCTACACGTGGTGGTCAACGTGCTGTCGTTGGCTGGGTCGGGGAGGGGAGGCCAAGCCCACAGTGACAGCAGACGACTGCAAAAGACACTCCGTGACGTCGCCGTAGCAGAAGCAAAACAGCTGACGAGCGTTAGTATAATAAGCACCTCTCCCCAAGTATTGGACGTACTATCACAATCAAGAGGGACCGTACCCAACTCTATCCCGTGGGGGGATTTCAACATAGCATTGCGCTCTTGGCAGCTTAGCAGGCGTACACGTATTTTAGCATAAATATTATATTTTAGGTCTTTACTTTAACATTAGCTATAATATATTCCTTCACTGATTTTTTTTTATAGAATCTAATAGTAATTTCTGCATAGTTTGTTATACTGTTCTTAAACCAAAACTTCTCTTCTAACTCTACATTCAACCGTTGCATGTAGATTGTGCTTAAATTTCTTAATTTCCTCTACATTTGTAGTATTTTGTGTTGATATTTATTATTTTGTGAAATTTTAAACTATATAAACTATGGAAAATGAAGCTGCTTTTATACTTGATGAAGTAAACACAACATTCGTTCATACCCAGTAAACACAACACCACTCAGAGTGGTGTTTATTTTTGTCACGAGCTCACATAGGCAGTCCCACACATTGTTAGCAAAATGTGAGATGAATGTGACTGAATTAAATATAAAAATGCATTATTTTGAGACCTTTCTATTAGCACACAGAGTCAACCCAATGAGAGCAAATTTCTTTCTGCTCTCAGAGTATTATCAGAATTGTCACTTTGATACTACATTTTATTTGCATCAAATTTAGAGCTGTTTGTGAGCTGAATTTGTATGTTTTATTTTGATAGAAATCACTCACATTGTGTGAGGTTTGAGTCGGATTTTATAAGTACCTTTGTTATGATATTTATCCGAACGCAATGTTTGTAATTTGTGAGCAATTATTTGTCACATTGTTACCTCTCCCAACACATCTCGGATACCTTACTTTCAGCTGAATTTAATTAACTTGCAGAGTATTACCTGAATCGTCACATTGATAACACTTTTTATTTGTATCAAAAGACCACACATCTGTGAAGACTTTAAGAGCTGTTTGTGAGTTGAATTTATATTTTTTATAGTTGTTGGAATTCACTCACATGTGTGGGGTTTGAGTAGGATTTGATACGTACCTTTGTGATGATATTTATCCCAACGCAATGTAAGTAATTATGAGCAATTATTTGTCTGGTTGTAACCTCTCCAACACAACTCGGATACCAATTATTTAAGCTGAATTTAATTAATTTGCAGAGTATTACCTGGAAGGTCACTTTGATACTAATTGTTATTTGCATCAAAAGTCCCACAGTCTTCTGTGATGAATTATACGTACATTATATCTGATAAAAATTGTTAACAATAAAGAAGTGTATGAAAAGCATAGAGCTTTCATGTCAATTATTGTTAGTAAGTAATTTTTATGCTCAAGTGGTCAACAACTCAACAAGAACGATTTTCTTTTTTGGCGTTGAATTAAACAATCATAGTGTTGGACCAATCTCCAGATCATGAACTTGTATTTTTGGATGAGTGTAGCAAGCGAAGCGAAGATTCCATTTCACTACACTGGAGAGAAAAAATCTGGATTATTTTCTTCTTTTTTTTGTATTTTTGTCTGTTTGTTAACACGATTCCGGCTAAAACCGATACTTCAATTGCGATGAAATTTTCTGGAGGCCTTCCGAAATCTCTCACTTAGAACTGCCACTTTTTTTTTAGCACAATTAACACATTATTCAATTGCAATTTTACGATTTTTTGATTTTTTAAAACGTTGTTCGACTTATAACACCTACATGCTTTATCTGATTGTGATAAATTTTGTACAGAACCTAAATTTTATAAATTAATATATTCGTGTGAAATTTTAGCGCAATCAAAAAATTATTTCTGAATAAAAATCGCAAATTCACGATTTTTTTTTCAATTTTTAAAACATTTCTTCGACTTGATAACACATACGTCCTTTATCCGATTGTAATGATTTTTTCACAGAACCTTAATTTTAATAATTCATTCATTGGTGTGAAATTTGAGCAAAATCGAAAAATAATTTCTCTTAAAAATTGCAATTTTACGCATTTAAAAAAAAAAAACACTACACGCTTTATCCGACTGCCACGTTTATTTTAAAGAACCTTAATTTTATGAATTATATTTTGGTGTGAAATTTGAGCGCATTTGAAAAATAATTTCCCATGAAAAATCGCAATTTTACGCTTTTTTCGTTTAAAACAAATTACGCTCATCCAACAACGCGCCTGAAAAAGCTTTTGCGAAGCTTCCTAGTTGTAAGCATATCAAAGTTTTGTTTCCATCACAATACTAAGTAATCCTTCGAATAATGATAGTCCAAAATCTGAACGAAAATTATTCAAAAGTATCAAATAAACTTTTGAATGTCTGACATGAAATAAATCCTGTGATAACAGAATACACTACAGATTAGAAAGGGCATTGATACATTGCTGATATGTTATAATAACGCTGAATTTGGTACAAAAAGAGGAAATCTTCTTAATCTTAGTAATAACCATTTGGAAAGTAACCTATCCAGTAAATCTCATCTCTTGCATTTCGCGCTACACGGCGACAAGAACACAGCGCTTTTATAGGTTCGTGCTTCCTCGCACACAACTCTAAACCAATCACGTCTCCGTACACAGTGGTTGCATGGCGGGACTACAAATCTGGTTTTATTTAGTCTCAGGTTGAAAATACTTTGCCCATAAAATGCACACCCATAGCAAAAATAAAAATAATAATAATTTATTATCATTATTATCATATTATAATTATTATTATTATTATTTTTTTTTTTTTTAAATCGCGCAGATCTTATTTAAGTAAAGATGAGTTTAGGACTTGATCAATATATCACGGGACGATTTTTTTTGTCTTCTGCACTTTTAAAGGAAAACATCTTGGGCTTTGAGACGTTTTATGACTAAAATTACTTTTATGGTATTGATATCTGACATTATCCGTATGACGATTTCTTTTATTAATATTTGTATTTTTGTTTTGGTACTCTTAAACATTTCATTCAATTTTGTTTTCTTGGCCATTTTCTTATTACGTACGTATGTAATTAATTCCTTTCTGGAGTTTTGATGCTTTGTATAACTCCTACAGCGATACGTTACCCGTACAAAGTTGATTGATATACATGAATAAATGATAGAATTTTGAGTTAATTTGTGAAAACTGTAAGGCCATAATGCGCCACTCTAGCCAATGATAAGCTAGGGAGGAAAGACCAACGATCCAGTCTTAGGTATAGGGGAGAAAAGGGAATGATACCGGGTACTCAACACATGGCTTACTATCACAAGTCTAAGTAACGACGGCGTTTTCCTGGTATTCGACATAAAGGATTAGGAGACATAGGTCGTAGGCCCTCCCTTAGACTTAGGTTACGACCTATGTACGTTGTCTGAAATTGGAAGAATTCATTATGTTCAGCATTTTAACATGCCACTTAAAACTTCAAGTTCTTCTAGCTCAACACTATAGCGTGTGAGATAGTATAGACTATAGAACACTTGCATTCTGACACTGCAAAATTTGCTCATACATCAAAGGTATATTAATAATTATGCTTCCATATAACAATGAGTAACTAAAATATTAAATATTGAAATCATTAAGTTATTATCAAGTACTGAAAATACTATTTAAAACACAAGAAATAAAACACGTATTAAAAAAGCTAGGCCACAGAGCAAATGCACAATCCCTAAATAGTTGCGTCGTTTTGGGCTGTTGTATCCTATAAAGGTGGTTATTCTCTGTCAACTTCAGCGTCTTCTGTGGCGCTACGGCCCTAGGTCTTGGCTTCAGATGCAGGGTTCCAGTCGGATCCAGGAGCGTCACTAGAGATTGGAGATTGGGGGGGCGCAAGTACTTTCGTCGGAAAGGGACTAAGCACGGGGGGTGGGGAGCGGAGCCTCCCAAAAATAGCGCCGCAGACGAAAATTTTGAAAATCAGGTTTTTTTTGAGTGCATTTGGGCGTTTTAGAAAAAAGCGTTAGGTTGAATGCAATACCAAAACATTGTAGTTGTGTGCGTCAATTTGTTTTGTCGTCATGTTGAGCTTACAATTCACAGCATATCATAGCAACATAATACGTTTGATCTTATTTCAATTTAGAGATACATTTATTTTTTCGATTTGGTTTGATCGGAAACACTCCCATAGGTGTAAATGTTTTATTTAATACAATCCAGAAATTAAAAAATCCAATTCCATTATATATAATTCATATATGCACGAATGTTGAAGTTGTGTGTGGATCTATTCAGATGTATAATGCAACTACAATTCAGAGATAAAATGTACCCGTCCTGGTGGTCTAGGGGTTAAGACGCTCACCTGGAATGTGGGAGATCCGTGGTTTGAGTCCCTGTCGGGGCGGACTTTTTTAATTTCTGGATTGTATTAAATAATACATTTATTTGTTACTGATAATTTCTGATAATACAAAGGAAAGATTCAAATGATCGAATTTAGGGCGGGGCTCTGAGAGGCTTGTCCCTACATATTTTTTTCAATCACAAGGTAATTTTGGTGCAAATCAGTGCGTTTTAGAGCAGTCTTGAAATATTCAAGACTGCTCTAAAATGCAGTCGAAAACTATTTATTATTGTTCTAAAGTAAATTCGCCATTTTTATTGGGCTCGGACAAAAGAAGGAAATGAAACACTTCACAATTAGACAATTTTAACAGTCGTATGAATTAAATCCAATCTACTAGCAAAAATAACCCCAAACAATTTTTTTAAATCTCGTCTTTTAATAAGAAATTACCCACCGGTACATCATTAGTTTAATAAAGTAATGATTATAAAATTATTTTAAGTAGTGATAATTCGCGTAAAGGGGAAAGCTGTGACGTGGTTTTTAAATTTGAAAAAAGAAAAACAAGGAATTATTGGGGGGCGGCTAAATTGCGATTGGGGGGCCGCACGCCCCCCCCAAACCCCCCTAGTGACGCCACTGTCGGATCGAGTTCGAATCACCACTCACCATGTTAAAACTTGTAACTTATAATTGTGTCAATTTAACATATGCTGTGTATCCAGTTACAGGTTATCAATTGATGTAGGAATAGAAATAAAGAGTAATAATTAGTATTTAATACAATATTTAAATGATAAATCGAATTTAATTTTTAGTACCTATTTCGTTTGCTTATTTTGCTCCTAGATAGCGTTACAGACGCGTGGATAGTTGTGTTCACTCTGAGAGTATTCTGGTACAACTCTGTGAGCTCTTTGTGAGCACTTTAGTCGATCCTCTGTGACTAGCACTCATATGCCAAAAATGGATAATGCTATGTGAGCTCTTTGTGAGCACTCCAGCAATAAACGGAAATAACACTGTTAGCTCTTGGTGAACACTCAAAGCACTAAATGAGATACTTAGTGAGTTAGTTGCACCACTCTATGGAATAATCTGATACAACTCTGTGAGCTTTTTGTGACTACAAGAAACAATAAGATAAGACAACTCACTGTAACACACACAGTGTGCTCTATAAAATCTCTCTCGAGTCCACACCGGTATTAGAAAAGCAGGACATTTGAGTTCTCAGTTACTCATCAAAGAATTATCGAGCATGTTCTCGGAGAGCTTTTTGAGCTTGTCACATTTGTCTCCAATCACCACTCGGTGTTTATTGGTAATGGCATTGACAAGGTTGAAATTATATTCAGCAAGGTTTTGGGCTAAAGGTTATACACGCTAATATACGAAGTATACACAAACATTTTGACGAGTTTTTAGTCATTATTAATGAGTCGAAAACCGAATTCGATATAATTATTTAACTGAAACCCAACTCAAGGAAATACATACACATCAATATGAATTAATGGCACACTGCATATCACTATACTAACAAACTCACTAGGTCATGATGAATCTCAATTTTAGTGGGGATTAAAAACGATTAAAATTATTAAAGTCGATAATTCGAATTCACTTTCCCTCCATAATCGATATTAATCGATTTTAATCGTTTGTAAAATGTCGGTATAGTAGCAAGTTTCTTTCACAACTTCGGTCTGGTTTCGGTTAGTTTGAATCGCCCGCGCAAGGCATGAGTCGCATCGCGGCCGTGGCGGGGACTTGGCACGCACACAATCTCGAAGAAGACAGTCGGGAGCATAATCAAGAGGAAGTGGCGGGGTAGATAAAGCATACGAGATGAAATTGGCATCAATGCTGTGATCAAATTCAATTGTTTGATGCCATGTTGTCGAAAACTCTTGGCCTAGGCGAAAACACAACCCAGAGCAATCACTTTTGTCACACTCAAGACGCCATGTTACGTAAAGGTGCAACACCTCGGCGTTTCAGGCGCGTTGAGTGCGTTTACTGTGTTTATTGACTGCCGCGCCAACAACGCCGCGTGGAACGCTGAACAGAATGCAGCTTTAACTCCGCCCACTCCTTCCGACCTTACACGGCCAGCGCATGCGCACATGATGACAAGGCAAGGCTGGTACGAACGATGTATTTTTGCGACGTCGCTTCAATCAAATGTGGATCGGGAACAATCTCGCGTGTGCTAGAAATTGATGGAAACGTATCTCACGGCGCGAGCAAGACATTAAATCGGCGGTTATCCACCAGACCAGCATGGGCCCCTCCCTCCCCCCCCCCCCTAGGTCAGAGTGGTGTATTATGACCTAATGGTTGACACGTCCTTAATCCAAATAATCCAAAAAGTCTTAAGGTATACATAATTGAAACATTCGGCATTCTATAGTAAAAGTGACCATGAAAAAGAATATTAGTATTACTCATCATTATTTCATCATTTTTGGTATTTATGTAGGCCAATGACGCTGTTAAATTGGTTCCATAGACAGAAATTTAAAAAAATGCCATTATGTATAATATATAGAGATGTTAAATACAGACCAAGATGGTTCCTCTATGATCTGTCCCCCTTCGTCACTTGATGAGATTATGCAATGCTATTTAGAAGGAGAGAAATTTCAATGAGGATGATGTTTGACATAGATGTTTCGGAAGCAGCGTACAGTGATGACGAATGTGATTAAACAGTTTTAATTTTTCCACAATTATTTATTCTAATGCTCAATTGTCTTTAATGAAAAGTATTTGCATGTTTCAAACGCATGTAAAAGATTATTACGTAGGGTTATGATATGATGATGATGATGATTACTAATAAAATGTTAAAGCGTACAAGCGTACAGTGATTACGAATGTGGTAAAAGTTTGATATTTGAAGTTTAATTATACCAAACCAATTTATATATCCTAATCTTCAATTAAATTGTAACTTATAAACACTATTTGCATGATTTAACAATTAAAAATTCTTACTTATGATATGATGATGATTACTTCTGAAGATTACTATGATAAAAAGTTCAAACATACTGTGATAACGAATGTATGGAAGTTTTGATGTTTGGAGTTAATTATGACTTACCAATTTATATATTCTAACCCTCAATTGTTTGTAACTTATAAAAACTATTTACATGATTCAACACATATTAAAGATTATTGCTTAATAGGTTATCATATGATGATAATTACTTACGTAACTTCTGAGACTATGATTTTCATTACTTATTTCATAAAAGAAAATGATTGTCAATGATTATCTTGTATTCGTTATACAATATGCAAAAAGTTTAAGCTAATCTGTGATTTAAAAGTCAGAAACCGTCATAGTATCATGCAACAAGTAGTAAATTAAACACAACTCTTCATTGGTTAAAAAAATAAAATTACAACACTCTTTACAGTTTACACCCTAACATACTATGCATACACCATTATTATTTAAATAATTACCATAAGACGAAGTATAACATGTATTCCTGATTTATTCATCGATCTATATCCCCAAAAAATAAAAAAAAGTGGTTGTTGCAGAGCTCAATGACCCAAAATATGCATAAACATCATGACTTCATATTATCGCCACGAATCCGATTAAATCCAACATAATTTCGTAAGTATTCGAGACAAAACATTTTTTAACATTTTTTTTTTTGGGGGGGGGGGGGGGGGGGGGAAGTGGCGGGTAAGGGCATAACACAGCCAGTCTGACAAGTGATATTCTTTTCCGAGGTAAATTTTTCTATAAAATGCCGTATTTGATATGATCATTTTTAGGGCCCAATTCCGGGGCCGTCTGACGGGTCAAAGTCGCAACGCAGATCGTCTGACGACTAATATTAGTCCTCCTGGTAATTTTACCTTTAAAATGACGTATGTTTGAATCATTTGAACTTTTTGGGCCCACTCGGGGGCGTTGACGGATCAAAGCCCCAACGCAGCCCGTCTGACGAGTGATATTCGTTTTCCTGGTAATTTTCACTATAAAATGACGTATGTTTGAATCACGTATACCTCATGAGGGCAGAGTTGACTTTTTTTGGGGCCCACTTTGGGGGCGTCTGACGGGTCAACGGCCCAACGCAGCTCCTTGTACAAGTGATATTCTTTTTTGGGCTAACTTATTTTATGAAGTTTCGTAGTTTTTAATCATGTATACTTAAAAGGGCAGATTTGACCCTTTTTGGGGCCCACTTTGAGGGCGTCTGACGGGTAAAAAGCCCCCACGTTGACTCGTAAGACGCGCATTTTTGAAAATGACTTGAATTTCCGCTTCTACTCCAATGGTCCAATCATTGTACCTTATGAGGCATATAAACTGTCACTGGCTCTCCGTCTAATAGTAAGAATGACTACTACAAGAATAAAGTACTAGACGCTGAAAAGGACATGAAGAATGTATGGGATATTGTAAATGAAGCCACTGCTAGGCCAAAACACCAAACAAATCGGGAAATAGAGAGAATCAAAGTATTAGATAACATTATAGTGACTAAAGATCACCCAAATAAAGTAGCTGAATCAGTCCTGCAATATTTTAGTAACGTAGGGGGGAAATGGCCCGTACTATCATGAGTAAACCCATAAACCCTCATACATAGTATAAGCAATTTCCCTATAAAACAACAACCCAATTCAATATTTCTTACACCCACAAGCAATGAAGAGATTGCCGATTACATTGACGGATTAAAACAAATTCGGCACCAGGCTTTGACCTAATAACTACAAAAAACAATTAAACTAATGGAACTACTGTACATTTATTAAACCACTTAAATATATAATTAAACTAAGTCTTTCAACAGGTACTTCCCTAATATTTTCAAAAAAGCAATTATAATTCCCGTTTACAAAAAGGGGGACAAAAGTATTACTAGCAACTACAGGCCTATGTAGTGAAGCTGGGTTATGCTAATGTTATTTGGTTTAGTTTAATTTATTATTAAGTCTATTTTACATTCTTTGTTACACTACATGTAACATGTCATTGTGTAGTGATCGATTTTGATTTTAGAAATCATCTATATGGCCAAAGCAAGAAGCAACAAGTATAAATCAGTATTTGTTATTTTTATACTTCACAAATCATACTTCTCACTTCATTTATCATTTCATTCTATTTTTCATAATCTGTAACTTATTTTACTTATTGTTAAACGTAATTTGTATAAATGTAAATTAATTTCTTTTTGTTATTCTTGTCTTAAGGCAACCTTAATGTAAAGGCAGAGCTTTTTAAAAAATAAGTTGTACTACTATTATGTAATTGTATTTTGGAATTTTGTATTTGGTAATTGTAATGTATTTCATGTGGCCTATAATTATAAAACAGCAAGTTAGGTTTATTGTGCAAAGTGCAGAGGTGTAGCAAGCTCACTTCCCTGTACTAAGTTACTTCCCCTGTTATGGAAGTGTCGCAG